>WBNM01011266.1:3195-20819 GCA_013399055.1 Ramphastos sulfuratus | reverse complement strand
AGCCATTCCCCACCCAGCCTGGAGTTGTGCTTAGCATTGTATCAGATCATGGGCTGCTGAATTTCCAAAGGCATTTCTGAGGCCCTGCACTGCCTTTCAGAGGATCAGCAGATGCTGCAGCTCCTGCACAGAGCCATCAGTGCTCCTTTTTTGATCCCTTGGAAGGAAATCTCAGAGCAAGTGGCTTCAGGCTGTGCACAGCTTTTGTTTGGGTGAGTTTCTGCTGTCAGACCACACAATTCCATCACAGTTTGAGAGCCTCAGCTGGGTAAGGTCCCTTCCTTTGCTGGCATATTCCAGTGAGCTGGGGATTCACAAAAGAGACAATGGTAGCAACACTAAGAGCACCAAAAAATCATTCTTGTTTCATTTCTAACCTTGCTAAGAGCCTTGCAAAGAGATGTGACTGATGACAACAGTGCAGGCCATGATCCAAACTTACCTTAGCAGTAAGAACCTAGGCTTTGATTTAGTTAATCCTGATTTAGTTAGATAATAAAGCCAGTGCTGAATTTTAAGTGTACAAACAGTTCACTTAAATCTGATGAGTCTAATATTATGTACCCAAATCCCTCTAGAGATTGAGTTATGTGTTAATCTATAAAACACAGATAGAACTCCTCCAATAAGCTTCCTTTTCAGAACTAATGAATTCACAATGAGCACTAGAAAATGATATTCAAAGAGAAGTTAAAGCTTCAGTGATCTGTTGGGTTATAGACTGGAATATTCCCTGTCAACTACCAGAGTTCTGAAACCTGCAACAAGATTCTGCTCTTCTTACTCTTTCACCTTGGTCTCTCATAAGCTTTTCTTCACTCAGTTTAGCTCCTGGAGGTATTCTGAACCACTCTGCAGCTGCTACCTGTCTTTTCTGGACAGCCTACTCAGGCTTCTGGCTTTGGATAGTTGAAATATCTGAGTTACATGCATAGAGAACCTGAAATATGTGGTGAACCCATCCTCAGTGGCCAGCAAGAGAGATTGTGTCAAACCATAACACTTCCATGCTGCTACAAAGGTGTGGAGCTGGACCTGTTTGCACCCCTGGCTGAACTTGGCTCTATGTTAACACTCAAATCATTTGTGTAGATCATAGAATCATGGTAAGGTTGGAAGGGACCTCAAAGATCATCCAGTTCCAACCCCCTGCCATAGACAGGGACACCTCCCACTACTACAGGTCACTCAAGGCCTCATCCAGCCTGACCTTGAACACCTCCAGGGAGGTTGTGGAGCACAGAATCACCCAATGTGATCAAAGATCAAAGATCACATTGGGTGATTCTGTGCCCCACACCCTCCCTGGGCAACCTGTGCCAGTGTCTCACCACCCTCACTGCAAACAACTTCCTCCTAACATCCAGTTTCAATCTCCCCTCTGCCAGTTCAGACCCATTGCCCCTTGTCCTGGCATTGCAAGCCCTTGTCAATAGTCCCTCCCCAGCCTTCCTGGAGCCCCTTTCAGATCCTGGAAGGCCACTGTAAGGTCTCCTGGAAGCCTTTTCTTCTGCTGACTGCAGAGCCCCAACTCCTGTAGCCTCTCCTTATAGGAGATCTGCTGCAGTCCTCTGAGCATCTTGGTGGCCTCCTCTGGACTGGCTCCAACACTTCCATGTCCTTCCTGTGCTGGGGGCTCCAGAACTGCACACAGGACTGCAGCTGGGGTCTGAGGAGAGCAGATACACAATAAGAGTGGACACAGTTTCTGTTGGCAATGTAATAGGTTTTTGTTTGCTGAGTACCTAAAGGGATCCAGATCCAGGGCTGAACTGCTTCATAGCAATGGTGAAACTGAGCACATCAGTGTTCTGTTTTCCCTCAGTGCCCCAGGCACAGAACCAGCACTCAGCACATATATTCATCAGAGGGTTTTAGTGTACCTTTTAAATTTTCATCCATCCCTTTGCTTCATTAATTGAGCTGTTTGCATGAAAGCAAGAACAAATTGTCTTCTAACTGGTCTATTACAAGCTACATTAATGAATACAGAGGGACTTTATTGGTACTTTCATGGTGTACCTGTTCATGTCAGATGAGAATGGGTTGCTTCATAGGCATCTTAAAGGGCTGCCAGGTACAATGAACAATGCATTAGAAAACAACTTTTACACTTCTCCTCTTCTTTTTCCTTGGAAAACAAGTACCACAGAATCCCAGAATGGCTCAGGCTGGAAGGGAGCTCAGAGCTCATCCCCTCCACCCTCCCCACTATGCCCAGGGTCACCTCTCAGCCACACTCAGCTGCTCAGGGCCTCATCCAGCCTGGCCTGCAACACCCCCAGCAAGGAGGCAGCCACAGCCTCCCTGGGCAGCCTGTGCCAGACTCTCACCACCCTCACACTCAGCAACTTCTTCCTCAGCTCCACTCTCACCCTGCTCTGCCTCAGCTCCAAACCATTCCCCCTTGGCCTGTCTCAGACCCCCTCAGCACAAGTCCCTCTGCAGCCTTCCTGCAGGCTCCCTTCAGGCACTGGCAGGCAGCTCTGAGGTGCCCCTGGAGCCTTCTCCTCTGCAGGCTGCGCCCCCCCAGCTCCCTCAGCCTGTGCTCACAGCAGAGCTGCTCCAGCCCTTGCAGCATCTTTGTGGCCTCCTCTGGCCTCACTCCACAGCTCTGTGTCCTGCTTCTGCTGGGGACAGCAACACTGGAGGCAGAACTGGAGGTGAGGTCTGAGCAGAGTAGAGCCAAGGGGCAGAATCCCCTCTCTTGGCCTGCTGCCCACACTGCTCTGGCTGCAGCCAGCACACAGCTGCCTGCTGGGCTGCAGGAGGGCACTGCTGGCTCCTGGGGAGCTGCTCAGCAACCAACCAGTTCTCTTTCTCCAGAGCTACTCTGAGCACTCTGCACTGAGCCTGGATTTGTGCCTGGGACTGACCTGGCCCCAGTGCAGGACCTTGCACTGAGATGTTGCAGAACAGCACTGCAATGAGAGTTCAGTCTGGTGCCAATCTCTCTTCTTTCCTAATTCTTAAACGTTGAGGCTTTTGCCTCCAGTCGTTCCTTCGTTTTTAGTACTCCTAGCAATGTGCTGTGCTGTGCCACACTGGCACTTACCATCATCAGCTCTGCTGTGAGGACAGGCTGAGGGAGTTGGAGCTCTTCAGCCTGGAGAAGAGAAGGCTTTGAGGAGACCTTAGAGTAGCCTCCCAGGATCTGAAGGGGACTACAGGAAGGCTGGGGAGGGACTATTGACAAGGTCTGAGAATGCCAGGACAAGGGGCAATGGGTTTGAACTGGCAGAGAGGAGATTTAGACTGGATGTTAGGAGGAAGTTGTTTGCAGTGAGGGTGGTGAGACACTGGCACAGGTTGCCCAGGGAGGTTGTGGCTGCTCCCTCCCTGGAGGTGTTCAAGGCCAGGCTGGATGAGGCCTTGAGTGACCTGTACTAGTGGGAGGTGTCCCTGCCTGTGGCAGGGGGTTGGGACTGGCTGAGCTTTGAGGTCCCTTCCAACCTTACCGTTGTGTGGTTCTATGATTCTATGAACTGGGAGTACTTCTGTTGCCTCCCCAAGGCTGGCCACACCACAACAGGTCTGCACAGGATCTGTCACTCTCATTTTTCTGCACAGAGCTGAAGCTGATCTCCCTTCCTCCTCACTAAATTAGACACTAAATCCTCCAGGAAATCAAACTGAATCATCAAGCACTTAATGAAAAATGCATTGTGGTACATCAAGCTACCTTATCAACTTTGGGGGGGGGTAGGAAGCAGTATGAAAATGCTCAGACAATAATGATTTTCATGAATATAAACATTAATGCTGCTGAGCTGCTCAAACCCTTGCACCAGCTGAAGTTGTCCTCGGACCTGTCTGCCAAACAGCACTTCACAAGAGCACACACAGCTTGGTAAACCACTCTGAATGAGCAGGTGATGAATATGGAGTGAAACTGGGTCGTGTCAGGGGTATCTCTGCCATGCACATCCCTAAATGTTTATCTCATGCTCATGGCTGCCACTGGCAGGTCCTGCTGAAGAAGGTGGCTTGTGATCTGCTGCCCCCACTTGCAATTCTCTGCTTTAAAGCAAGGCATAATCTTGAACAGGCTTTTAAACTTGCTTTTCTTCCTGGTGAAAAGCCCTTCTCTATGTCTTCCAGAAATGAAGAGGACAAAGGAGTTAGTTTTAAGTGGTGATTTATGAAGAAACCAAGCAACCTAACCAAATTCACCTTCCTTTGGCAATGAGGAATGTGTCTTAGGGCACTGAGAAGTGACACTGTGCTGCTTCCAGTGAGAGAAATGTCCCTAATGTGAAATATGAATAATAGATTGTCACAGAGCCTGCATCAGGGCTGGGCCAACCCCAGGCACAAAGCCAGGCTGGGTGCAGAGTGTGCTCAGAGTAGCTCTGGAGAAAGAGCCTTGGGGGTGTTGGGTGCTGAGCAGCTCCCCAGGAGCCAGCAGTGCCCTCCTGCAGCCCAGCAGGCAGCTGTGTGCTGGCTGCAGCCAGAGCAGTGTGGGCAGCAGGGCAAGAGAGGGGATTCTGCCCCTTGGCTCTGCTCTGCTCAGACCTCACCTCCAATCCTGCCTCCAATTCTGGTGTCCCCAGCAGAAGCAGGACACAGAGCTGTGGAGGGAGGCCAGAGGAGGCTACAAAGATGCTGCAAGGGCTGGAGCAGCTCTGCTGTGAGCACAGGCTGAGGGAGCTGGGGGGGTGCAGCCTGCAGAGGAGAAGGCTCCAGGGGCACCTCAGAGCTGCCTGCCAGTGCCTGAAGGGAGCCTGCAGGAAGGCTGCAGAGGGACTTGTGCTGAGGGGCTCTAGAAACAGGCCAAGGGGCAGTGGTTTGGAGCTGAGGCAGAGCAGGATTAGAGTGGAGCTGAGGCAGAAGTTGCTGAGCGTGAGGGTGGTGAGAGTCTGGCACAGGCTGCCCAGGGAGGCTGTGGCTGCCTCCTTGCTGGGGGTGTTGCAGGCCAGGCTGGATGAGGCCCTGAGCAGCTGAGTGTGGCTGAGAGGTGTCCCTGGGCATGGTGGGGAGGGTGGAGCAGATGAGCTCTGAGCTCCCTTCCAGCCTGAGCCATTCTGGGATTCTGGTGGAAAAGCCTTTTAAGATTTTGAGATGGGGAAGCTTTTGTAGAAAGTAGCCACAGAGGGAGGGAAATTACTCCAATCCCTCTTTTTATTTCATTTTTTCATAATGGTGGCACAAACAGTTATGGAAGTGCTCCTAAAACACAAAGCACAGATTGAGACTTAAAGACTCAGCACTGTTGTCAGTTAAGGCTCTGAGATTCCCAAGTCACCAGGAGGCTGCTTGGATGTTCTGAAGCCTGCCCCCTTTACCTTTGCACTGCTAAGTTACCCCTTCTGAGCTTGCTTATTCATTCTGATAAATACACTAACTGGAAAAGGGAAGACAAAGCAGAGTCCCAGCTTGAAAGGGAGCTCGAGGAGCATCTGCTCCAACCTTTCTTGGCAGAGGTATGGTCTAGCCCAGCTGGCCCAGCACCCTGCCCAGCTGAATCCTGAAACTGTCCACCACTTCCCTGGGGAGATGGTTCCAGTGCTGACTTTGATTTCACTAAGACAGGGTTTTTGGCTGCTGGAAGCATTACTTAATTTCCACCCTCATGCCCTCCCTTAGGGTATAGGCTGCAGCTCAGGGAAGCATCTGTGCATGGAGTTAAGCATCTACAGCCTTCAAGTTTCAGCATCTCCTGAATTCAGGCTGGATGAGGCCTTGAGCATCCTGTTCTAGTGGGAGGTGTCCCTGCCTGTTGCACAGGGGGGTTGGAGCTGGCTAAGCTTTGAGGTCCCTTCCAACCTTACCATTCTATGATTCTATGAACACATTTCAATACTGCACTGAATTCCTGCATAGAACCCCAAGATCAGCAGATTGCACAGCAAGCCATTGCTTGCCACTGGCCTCACTCTCACCTGCAGCTCTTGCTTCCTAGGGCTGGCCAGGGCAGCCTGCTCTCAGCCACAGCCAGGAGAAGAGCTTCATCACAAACATCTTAACTGCTCTGCCAGTCTAATTAACAGGATTTGTTGCTTTTGTGAAGCCCACTGGCTTGTTGCATTGCACAAATCAAACAGAGCCCCTTCCCCAGAGCTAGGCATTAGCACAGACAATGCTCCAAATGTTCTTTGTCCTAACTGCACAGAATGTGGGGGATGTATGGAGATGGGACTTGTCAGAAGCTACTAGTGCTGCCTCTTGCCAGGCCAGCACAGCCAGCTGGCACATCAGCCTGCAGCACACACCCAGCTAGGCACTGCCACAAATGGCACAGGGGAAGGGCAGAGCTTTGCTATTTGCCAAGGGGTAAAGTTCATTTAAATCATAGAATCATAGAAGCAGTCAGGGCTGGAAGGGACCACAGGGATCATCCAAATCCACCACCCTGCCATGGGCAGGGACACCTCACACTGGCTGCCCACAACCTCATCCAGCCTGGCCTTAAACACCTCCAGGGATGAGGCTTTAACCACCTCCTTGGGCAACCCCTGCCAGGCTCTCACCACCCTCATGCTGAACAACTTCTTCCTGAATCTCCCCATTTCTAGCTTGGTTCCATTCCCCCCACTCCCATCACTACCTGACAGCCTAAAAAGTCCCTCCCCAGCTTTCTTGTAGGCCCCCTCAGAAGGTCATACAAGAAGGTCACCTGGGAGCCTTCTCCTCTCCAGACTGAACAGCTCCAAATATTATTCTTGGTTCTCACTGCTGCCTGTTCTCCTTTCTGAGCTCTACAGCTTTGTTTCTGAATTATTTTCTCTCTTCTCACACTGTTCCTCTGGGATTCACAGAGCTAACTGCTCCTAATAGAATTCCCCAGAGGATTTGCTCATCTGAAATGCTAAGGAAAAGGATTGCTCCAGGAGTTTGCCACCTCATTGCCAATAGTCCTCATTTCAATTCACAGCTCTCTCTGCTTCCCCTGGCTGAGCTCTGAGTCAAAGCCATCTCCAGATCTTTGCATTCAGGTCTTTCCACAGTTGACTGTCACTCCTGTTATTAAAATGTTAAGGACAAGTGCTGAGCATGCATCCAGCAGTGTTTCTCAGAGCTCTGTTGCCTTTCATTGGTAATGAGCAAGCCTGACTCCAAGCCTTTGAAGAAGGAGCTGTAGGAAATGTCACCAAAAGGCTTACAGTTGTTTATTTTCCAGGCAGTGGCACCCAGGACTGCCAGCCAGGAAGTGCTAGGCATCATTTGGTGTCCATAACACGTGGGGACATGGCACTTGGGGGCACAGTTTAATGGCCATGGGGGTGTTAGGTCAGTGGTTGGACTTGCTGAGCTCAGAGGTCTTTTCCAACCTGTGATTATATTGATACAAACTTAAAGGAGATTTTTCCTATGCAGAACTTTTGGGGTGATTGAAATAAATAATTAGGATGTCTTCAAATAATGTTTAAACTCAAGCATTTTCCTCTCTGCTGATGGTTTGTTGCTCATCCTGCTTTCTTAGGAAGCTTCCTGATCCAGTTGAGGATGTCCCTGCTGACTGCAGAGGGCCTTGGACTAGATGACCTTTGGAGGTCCCTCCCAACCCAGACCATTCTGTGATTCTTAAGCAAAAGCTTACTTGTAATATATTTTACTCAATTGGACTTTAGTTTGTACTTAATTATCATAGAATCACAGAATTGTCAGGATTGGAAGGGACCTCAGGGATCATCTAGTTCCAGCTCCCCTGCTGTGGGCAGGGACACTTCTCACAGGTTGCCCAGAGCCATATGGCTTGAAGCAGGTCCTGTTATGTAGCTCTACAAATATTGATAAACTGTGTAAGCTTTCCCTGCAAGATCATGGAAAACACTCCAGCAACTCGGGGGGTTGGAGCAGCTCTGCTGTGAGCACAGGCTGAGGGAGCTGGGGGTGTGCAGCCTGCAGAGGAGAAGGCTCCAGGGACACCTAATAGCAGCCTGCCAGTGCCTGAAGGGGGCTACAAGGAGGCTGCAGAGAGACTCTTTACAAAGGCCTGTGGTGCTAGGATGAGGGCAATGGTTTCAGACTAGAGAAGAGGAGATTTAGATTGGATGTTAAGAACAACTTCTTTATTATGAGGGTAGTGGAACCCTGGAACAGGTCGTCTGGGGAGTGGTTGGGGTCCCATCCCTGGAGGTATCCAAGGTGAGGCTCAACAGGGCTCTGAATAAGCTGATCTAGTGCAGGATGTCCCTGCTGACTGCAGAGGGGGTTGGACTGGATGAGCTTTGCAGGTTCCTTCCAACCCAAAGCATTCTGTGGTTCTATGAAACCAAAGTCAACATTCCAGGGCCACAGATCCATCAGTTGTCCATCTGAACAGTGATCCATCCAGAGGAGCCAGGCTTTGAAGGACAGGGCCACTTACTAAGTAAAGAGGCAGCTCAAATATGTTAAACCTCCAGGGATTGCCAGCAGCACAAACGGGAGCAAACTTTCTGACTTTCCTAGAGCAAACAATTAGCTGCAATATTCACATCCTCCGAGATGTTTCGCTTGAGCTGGCATCTCTAATTTATAATCAATGATTAACAGAAGATGCAACTAATCTGTCTCTGTTATTTGATTTTGCTACAGTCAGATTTACTCAAGGAAAATGGATTGAAACAATGTTCTGAGGACTGGGAAGCATCGAATGAGGAATCTGCTCTGTGGCTTCCTTGTAGACTGGCATTAAATAGCTGTAATACAGGACAAGAGCTCTTGCCTTAAGCAGCCTTGACCAATTAATTCTGACCCAGGAGCTTAATAAAGTCTGTTAAGGAGGCCCCAACATCTCTGTTAAGTTCAATGGAGACTGGATATTTAATAATTTTAATTGTCTGATAAATTTGAAATTAGAAAGTAACAGCCCTGCAAAGGCTTCAAATATATTTCCAGCCCTGTGTGTCATTAAGCCTTACTCTGCTGGTTTTACTGCATCCAGGAGGTTACAGAGCCCAGGCCAGGCAGCCCTGGTGGAATGAGAATTGCACATTAGTTCAAGAGAAAGACTTTTCCAGGGGTTAAAGCAGCAGCCCATGAAAGCCAAGGCACATTTGCAGGAATATTTAGGATGGCAATCAGGCACTAGAAGAGCTAACAGAGGTGGGCAGCCTTAATAATCATGGAATAGAATCACAGAATCAAGCAGGTTGGAAGAGAGCTCCAAGCTCACCCAGCCCAACCTAGCACCCAGCCCCAGCCAATCAACCAGACCATGGCACTAAGTGCCCCAACCAGGCTTGGCTTCAACACCTCCAGGGATGGGCACTCCACCACCTCCCTGGGCAGCCCATTCCAATGCAAATCNCAGTGCTGAGCACAGGGGCAGAAGAACCTCCCTGCTCCTGCTGGCCACACTGCTCCTGATCCAGGCCAGGATGCCATTGGCTCTGCTGCCCACCTGGGCACACTGCTGCCTCATCTTCAGCTCCTCTCTCCCAGCACCCCCAGGTCCCTCTCTGCCACTCTGTCCCCAGCCTGTAGCACTGCTTGGGGTTGTTTGTGTTGGTGTTGATTTGAGTGAAAAATTAAGCCTAAGGGCTATGAGTAAGATCTTAGCTGTCCCAGTCTTGCCCTGAGTGACTGAAGGAAATGCAGTGTCAGAGGGTGGTGGAACACTGCAACAGGTTGCCCAGGGAGGTGGTTGGGGCCCATCCCTGGAGATATTCAAGGGAGGACTGAACAGGGCTGTGGGCAGCCTGATGTAGTGGAAGATGTCCCTGCTGACTGCAGGGCAGGTAGGACTGGATGACCTTGGGAGGCCCCTTCCAGCCCAGCCCATTCCATGATTCTCTGCAGAGCAAGCTCCATCCCAGCACTCGAGGCCTTTTGAGGCTCTGCTCCTCTGAGCATAATTGCAATTTTGAGAGACTAAAGAAAGGGCACTGGACTGTGACACTCAGAAAGTTTACAAGTGTCTAAAGAAGCTGTCAAAGCCTTCACTGCAGGCTCTGAATCATTTTTCACATCGTCAGCTCCATGCAACTGAACAACAAAATGCATAGAAGCTCAAAAAAAAAAAAAAAAGCCAACCCTTGGTTTGTAATTTTATGCAGGTATATTGGAAAAGCAATATGTGTGCTGTCCTCTGTTGTTAAGAAAATTGATGATTACAAGGTACCTTACGTGGGGGACAAAAATTTGTGTAAAGACTGAGTTCAATTATTATTCAGCACAGTGACCAAGCAAAAAAAAGAGCAAAAAAAAAAAAAGCAAAGCAAGGCATATTGACCATCTGTCTCCTGAATGCTTAAATCAATAGCAAAAGCAAACTTTATTTGACTTGTAGTCACAGTCTAATTCCATTCCCAAAGTTTCCACAGGCTAAGTAATTACAATTAACCAGTGATTAATGCTTTAACTAATAGGAATTTTCATAGAATCCCAGAATGGCTCAGGTTGGAAGGGACCTCAGAGCTCATCTCCTCCAACCTCCCATCCATGGGCAAGGATACCTCTCAGCTAGACTCAGCTGCTCAAGGCCTCAACCAGCCTTGAATATCCTCAGGGAGAAGGCAGCCACAGCCTCCCTGGGCAGCCTGTGCCAGACTCTCACCACCCTCACACTCAGCAACTTCTGCCTCAGCTCCACTCTAACCCTGCTCTGCCTCAGCTTCAAACCAGTGCCCCTTGGCCTGTTGCTTTTGCTACACAGAGCAGAGAAACTCAGACCCTGCCTATAGATTCATGGAATGGTTTGGGTATGAAGGGACCTCAAGGAACACCTCCAGGGATGAGAGCATCCACAGCCTCCCTGGGCAACCTGTTGCAGTTTCTCCCCACCCTCACTGTAAATAATTTCTTCCTCATCTCCAGTCTAAATCTGCCCTCCTCAAGCTTCAATCCATTCCCTCTTGTCTCCTATCAGTACAAGCCCTTGTAAAAAGTCCCTTCCTGGCTTTCTTGTAGGCCCTTTCAGGCACTGTCAGGCAGCTCCAAGGTCCCCCTGGAGCCTTCTCCTCTGCAGGCTGCACCCCCCCAGCTCCCTCAGCCTGTCTGACTCTGTGTGTGCTGAATGGTTTTGCACAGGGACTAACAAACCCAGATGTGAGGCAATGAGTGGGTGACACAGAGAGCACCAACCCAGCTTCACACAGGCTCACAGCTCACAGGATGTCAGGGGTTGGAAGGGACCCAAAGAGCTCATCCAGTCCAACCCCCCCTGCCAGAGCAGGACCAGACAATCCAGCTCAGGGCACACAGAACACATCCAGACAGACCTTGAAGGGCTCCACAGAAGGAGACTCCACAACCTCNAGAGGGCTGCAGCAGCTCTGCTGTGAGGACAGGCTGAGAGAGTTGGGGCTCTGCAGCTTGGAGAAGAGAAGGCTTCCAGGAGAGCTTGGAGTGGCCTTACACGATCTGAAGGAAGGCTGGGGAGGGACTATTGACAAGGGCTTGCAATGCCAGGACAAGGGGCAATGGGTTTGAAGTGGCAGAGGGGAGATTGAAACTGGATGTTAGGAGGAAGTTGTTTGCAGTGAGGGTGGTGAGACACTGGCACAGGTTGCCCAGGGAGGTTGTGGCTGCTCCCTCCCTGGAGGTGTTCAAGGCCAGGTTGGAGGAGGCCTTGAGTGACCTGTGCTGGTGGGAGGTGTCCCTGCCTATGGCAGGGGGTTGGAACTGGATGATCCTTGAGGTCCCTTCTAACCTTACCATTCTATGATTCTATGATACTATGATTCTGTGTCACTGCCTCCCCAGTGTGCTGCTTGTGGCTTTGTGTGTGCTGAGTCCTCACTCAGATGCAAGCTCTCCCTTGACTCTCCATGCAACTGGAGCTGTATTTTCCCAAGTGCACCTTGGACTTCCTGGAAAACTGAAGATAACTCAAACCCCAACCTGCCCAGGTGCTGAGAGGAAGTTAAGCAGCTGACTGTATCAAGGGGATATGCAAATTTACCCCTGGGCTTTGGGGCACAGCTAAAGGCTACCTTCATCAGACACTTGGTGTGGTAAAGCCCAGCAGTTTCCAGGGGCACAGAAACTTTTCCCTGTCTGCATACCACACCTGCTGGGAATTTTATTATCTTAGAGCCTACTGCTGAAGTGGTTAATAGGTTTTACCCTTTAAGTTCAGTAGTTGCTTAATATTAGCAATAATTTTATATATTTTTATATATATATATATTTATATATATTTATTCTGTGCATCCTTTGAAAGTTTAATCAGTATTCTGCTGCCTTTCCAGGTTGCTGATTCCTCTGTTGCAGAGTAACTTGCACTGGAGAACTTAAAAGGCATCTCTAATTTCTGTTACTGTCAAAGACTGGATAGGGCCAACATTTTACTTTGAAATTATGTTCTTCTTATGAACTGCTTATTAGGCAATTATGTCTGCTGTTTAAGCCAGGCCCAGCTAGAAATTGAAATAAAATTATTTTTTAAAAGATTCAGTGGTAGCTCCTGTTGAAAGGCAGTTGTGGCTGTGCTGCTGTCAGATAGGCTTTGGAATAATGAGGCACACAGGTAATCAGCAGGAACTGGCAGGAGCAGTTTTTTTGGTTTTTTTTTTTTTTCCCCATGATTTCATTCCAAGGGGACCTGATTAGAAAAAAATATTGCACTTATTACTTTGGAAGGAGCATTTTCAGGAGGCTGGGCTAGAAAGAGAATTACTTATGGCATTGCTGTTTCAGACGTCTATAAACTGTAAAATAGAAGTAAAAAGGGGGAAAATTACTGTTTCAAGGATTATTATTTTAGCAGACCAGCTAGCCAAATGCTTCTGCTACCTACTTATAACTCCAGTGTGCTGCTCTCAAGGTATGAAAAACACTCTGCTTGTGACAGGCTCCAGTATGGGTGAAGCAAGAAGCACACAAATGAAATGCAAGGAGAAGGCTCCCAGGTGACCTTCTTGTGGCCTTGCAGTATCTGAAGGGGGCTACAAGAAAGCTGGGGAGGGACTTTTTAGGCTGACAGGGAGTGATAGGACTGGGGGGAATGAACCAAGCTAGAAATGGGAAGATTTAGACTGGATGTTTGGAAGAAGTTGTTGAGCATGAGGGTGGTGAGAGCCTGGCAGGGGTTGCCCAGGGAGGTGGTGGAAACCTCATCCCTGGAGGTGTTTAAGGCCAGGCTGGATGAGGCTGTGGCCAGCCTGAGCTAGTGTGAGGTGTCCCTGGGCATGGCAGGGGGGTTGGGACTGGATGAGTTTTAAGGTCCCTTCCAACCTAAACCATTCTGTGATTCTATGAACACATCTCAATACTGCACTGAATTCCTCCTGAACTAGATGATCTTTGTGGTTCCTTCCACCCTGACTGCTTCTATGATTCTATGATTGCATGACTAGGGATAAAGCTGTGGTTTCCACCTTGCCCATAGAGCCTGCAGCTCTCTCCCTCTTTGGTCCCTCTCTCTATTCACTCTCCTCTTTGGTTAATCATCAAGGCTACCTTCATGGGCCTCAGACCACTCCACAACCTGCTTTGTGCAATGAAATGACAGAATCACAAAGTCACAGAATTTGAGGGGTTGGGAGGGACCTTGAAGGATCATCCAGTCCAGCTCCCACTTCTCTGATGCATGAGGAAGTTGTTGTGAACTTTGAGAACAGATGAAGGAGGTTACTATAAAACAGAACTGACAACAGCAGCAGCAAAGAGCTGAGTCTGTAGTCCTGTCAGTAGCCTGCTTTAGCACAGGGTAGGGAAGGGAGAGTGATGATGTCTTTGCAGTCTCTTACTTCTCTTACCACTTGCAGCACACCTCAGAAGTTCTAAAAGGAACCTGCAGTCTAAACAAAGGAGAGAGAGGCATTAGCATAAAAATACAGATGGAAAGACAGAAGGTGATGAGCAGAACTGGAGGAAGAGCTGGAATCTCTTGCTTGAGCATCCATTGCCCTGAGCACTGTGCCAGGCCCCCTTGGTCATGGTTATTACCGTGCAGAGGTGACTCAGTTTGTGCTGTTGCTCTTTGGAGACTTGAAGCCTTCAGGAATAGCTTTCACTGTGATTTATGTGTAAGAAAATGGAAGGCAAAGCTGAACAAAAGTTGGATGAGGCCTTGAATGACCTGTGCTAGTGGGAGGTGTCCCTGCCTATGGCAGGGGGTTGGAACTGAGTGATCTTTCAGGTCCCTTCCAACCTTAGCATTCTATGATCCTAAGATTCTATATTGTGGCTAATCCTTAAGCTAATGATGGACATTGTCTTAAAAGATGAAATTTTCACTTCTTCATTAAAAAGAAGTTTAGACTCTGTCACCATTTTTACTTTACTGAGATCTGATGAAGTGTTTGCAGGTAGCTACCAGGTTCTACTTCATCTTCCTAGTAGGTCCAGCCCACTGGCAGATATAATTTGCACTGATGTAAGTAAGAATTCAGGTCCTTCCCTTTGGGCTTCTCAAAGCAAAACATCAGGACATAAGAAATCCCCAGAGCTCCCACAGGTGCCCCTGAAGGAGCAAAACAATCAGGGGGTTGGTTGGAAGCATGAAGCTGAGCTACAAAGCCCTCTGCTTTTTTAAAGCTGGGGGCATGTACCTCAACAATGCTTTTAAAACTGAGAATGAGACCTCAAGACCAAAAGAACTCAAAAGGGGATAAAAAGGAAAAGCTAAGCTGTTCAGCATGAGCTAGCTGCCTGCAGGTAGGAAAAGTTGTGCCATCATTTGTGTCAAGACATAATGAGTGCCAAAGCTGAAGGCATAATGAGATGCCAAAGCTGAAGAATATTTGGTAGTCAGCTCCTAGATGCTTCCTTATTAGTTTAAGCTGAATAAACCCAACATCAGTAACAAGGCAGCTGAGAGCCTGGAGCTTGATGTGGGTAATGGATTATGAAGTGCATCTCAATAGGTGAATCTGTTGCCATGTTTCTCTGACTAACCTGGCTGTGGTGTTGGGGAGGCAAAGCTGTGCTTACTGCAGGAAAGAAAGCATTTCACAGGGCTGCAGCAAAGTGCTGGGCAGGCAGGGAGGGGAGGATGGGAGGTAGGGAAGAAGGCAGGGAGGGGAGGATGGAAGGTAGGGAAGAAGGCAAGCAGGAAGGAAGGAAGGAAAGGGACAGAGATAGGGGGATAAGAAGGAAGAAAGCAGTGCAGGGAGGGAGGAGAGCATATACAGCTGAGCTCTCATCAGTGTAAGTGACAGGCCTTGCCCAGGCAGGGAGGAGAGGATGGGAGGTAGGGAAGAAGGCAGGCAGGAAGGAAGGAAAAGGAGAGAGGGTGGGAGAAAAGAGGGAAGGAAGGAGTGCAAGGAGTGAGGAGTGCATATACAGCTGAGCTCCCATCAGTGTAGGTGACAGGCCTTGCCCAGCAGACTACACAGAATCATGGAATTGTTTGGGTTGGAAAAGCCCTCCAAGATCATCCAGTGCAACCATCAACCCACCACCTCCTGAAGTGCCATGTCTGTATGGTTTTTGAACACCTCCAGGGATGGGGACTCCAGCACCTCCCTGGGCAGCCTGTGCCACTCTTGGAGTAAAGAATGTTGTCCTGATAGCCAATGAGAGATGTCAGAGCACTTTCAGACCTGCTCCCTGGCACAGCAACCACATGGGCTGTGCTTTGCTTGGAGAGGTGAGCAAAGCTTGGGGCGAACGCGAGGAGCAAGCACCTTGTGGCAGCCTGATGTGGGCAGGACTCCATGGAGATCACCAAACCCCATGGGGTGATAACTGTGCTCTTGGCCAGGAACTGCAGGGTGAGCTTCAAGGGAGGACAGGGAGCAGGCTTGAGAGAGCAAGGAGAACTGCTGACATCTAGTGTTTTTCTAGTGTTTTCTGCTTCAAAGAGCCCTCTCTTCCTGCTCCTCAGCAGTGGAAGTGTCTGCATTTGGGTACAGCCCTTGGCTGCTCAGAGAGGACGAGGTGCCATGGGACCAGCAGAGTGAGGGGGCTGCAGGGGCTGCAGAGGCTGCAGGCTGGGGCTTCCCTGCCACTGGTGCCTGTTTCTGACCTTACTATCCTTTAGCAGAGCTGGGCAGAGAGTACTGCAGAGAGAGCTACACCAGAACATTTATGTTCTTCACTCCACTACTGCAATTTTCTTGAACCAGGAAGCGATTTCCAACATGGAGATCCTCAATGAATGCAAGCAGAAGTCAGGAAAAGGAGAAATTCTGCCATTTGGCCTCACTGCCTAAACCCAGCAACCATCAAATTCTGCTGTTTGCTTTACACGCAGAAGCAAAACGAGCTGGAAGCGAAGGCGTTCCAGGCAGGGGAGCTGCTGTGAGAGCACATCAATATTGCATGTCCTGCCTGTGATTGTCACTGTGCTTGCTTTTAACCAAACACAAGCCTTCTGTAATAGTTTCATTGGTGAATCTGTTTTGGCTCCCTGCACAAGCCCATTCCCTCTCCTCTGTTTGCAGTTAGTGCAGGCTGCCTGGCAGTGTTAGGGCTGTCATTCTGCACTGTCGTTATTAGCTGGATTGTTTTGTTAGCTCTGTTGCTCTTAGGCTCATTATTTTTCAGCCTGCTAAATGTCCTGACCTAGATTTGATTGCCTACCAGGTGACTCATTATTTAAATTAACTGGTAGATCTACATCAGGCATTACAATCTAATTCCCTGAATTAGATTGCCTGCTGATCCTTCCTCTCCAGGTGATTGATAGCTTGGATGATTGTCATGTCTGGAAAAAAAAAAAAGCTTCAAACCAAGCTTTTATGTATGAATCAGTGTTTGACTATTCCTGGTTAGGGTTGGGTTTTTTTTGGTTTTTTTTTTGTTTTTTACATTAGCCTGAAGTTTGTTCTGAGGCCTCAGATAGATGTAANAGCTGTGTATAGAGCTCCAGTCCTTAACTTCCAGCTGGCTGAGTCTAGTCTGGGGGATTTTCATAGAGTGGGGGGGGGCAGGTAACTCCCAACCCATCACACTGTGGCACACAGCTGCAGGGAGACCTCAGTGCTAAATGCAGGAGGAGATGGTGATGGCTTCCCTGAGCATCTCTCACAACCTAAAGGTTACACTGAGAGTACCTTCTGTGCAGTGCTGGCTGAGTGCCTGCACCAGCTGCAGGGTGGTTTCGGGTGGGACAAGCAGTGTGAGCTGGGCTCATCAATGAGAGGAGCTGCTCCACAATCTGTCTCTCACAGATAAGACACGAAAAGGACACAGCCCTCAGAAATGACTCCCAATCTGTTACCTTAACCAGCAGACCAGAGGGTATCAGCTTCTCCTAATGTGTTTGCCTAGCAAAGACACTTTGCACAAAGGAATTAACACTTCAAAAACTTTGCAGCCATTACCCTCTATAGAATGATTTCTAAAGGCATCCTGCTCGTGCCACCACCATAATTAATATCGTTTCCAGCTGATGGTGGTTTCTGACTCTGCAAGGTCAGCTGTTAAATTGCTGCAGTCACACTGAGCTCTAAGCCTGTTAGTGTGGAACAGGACAGGAGTTTCCTTCCTGAAGTTTCTGCTGCTCACAGTGGAGTGGGTGAGATCTTGTTGTTCTACCTCTTCTTTTTTTCTCTGGAGAACTTATTCTCTTGGGTTTAGTTTGACTGGTTTTAGTCAGGTTAGAAGAGTTCATCTTGTTTACAGCTTCTCTGGATGGAAGCAATGTCTGTGTCTGTTTGTAACTAGAGGTGTGGAAGGTTTGTGTTCTGAGAAGCATTTACTAACTCTGTCCTGATTCTGCCCCTTTGCTGTGCTGTGACCTCCCGGCTTGAGAAATGACTCCAGTGCTGCTGTGCCCAGCAGAAGCAGGACACAGAGCTGTGGAG
>WBNM01011264.1:692-18720 GCA_013399055.1 Ramphastos sulfuratus | reverse complement strand
CCACTGGAATGGGCTGCCCAGGGAGGTGGTGGAGTCACCGTCCCTGGAGGTGTTCAAGGCGTGTTTGGACGTGGCACTTGGTGCCATGGTCTAGTCTTGAGGTCTGTGGTAATGGGTTGGACTTGATGATCTTTGAGGTCTCTTCCAACCTCGGTGATACTGTGTGATACTGTG
Source organism: Ramphastos sulfuratus (assembly GCA_013399055.1). Classification (NCBI taxonomy): domain Eukaryota; kingdom Metazoa; phylum Chordata; class Aves; order Piciformes; family Ramphastidae; genus Ramphastos; species Ramphastos sulfuratus. The sequence goes on along the minus strand of WBNM01011264.1, from coordinate 18,546 downwards.
ATACTGTGATACTAACTTTCAAAAATCCCTCTCGCACCACCACCTGCCACTACAAAGCCATTGAGCACTACCCTCTAGATGCAACCATCCAGCCAGTTCCTTATCCACTGAACACTGCCCATCAAATCCACATCTCTCCAGCTCAGTGAGTAGAATGTTGTGGGAGACCATGTCAACAGCCTTGCAGGAGTCCAGATAGATGACATTCATAGCTCATCCCTTGTCCATGTCAGTCCATGGCCACTTTATCGTGGAAAGCCACTAGGCTGGTCAGGCAGGATTTGCCCCCAGTAAACCCATGCTGTCTGTCTTGAATCACCTCCCTGTCCTCCATGTGCCTTAGCACGGCATCTAAGTGGATCTGTTCCATGATCTTCCCAAGCATGGAGGTGAGGCTGACAGGTTGGTGGTTCCCAGGGTTCTCCTTTCTACACTTTTTAAACAAGATGCTTATCCAAGTTACAACGTTTGCCACTTGAGTCCATAATCTTAAGTATTTAGGTGCCAATGATAGGCATTTATAAAGGTATTTTTGTCCCCTTCTGTGAAGAAAGGGACCTGTCTGCCTCTAACAATCTGTGATCTTCCCAGCCTCCTGTGGTCTCCTTAGTAGTTGTGTCCCATTTTTCATCTGTAGCTTCACGCTCGTTCATCCAGCCAGTATTGTGTATTTTCATGAGGCTGGAAGGGAACATGGTAAGTTAGAGTGTAGAAGACTTATAGTCCGTGTTGCTGATTAGAAGTATGTCAGGTCTTCTGCAGGTTTCCAAAAGCCTGCGTAGTCTTTTGGCTCCCTACCAGACTAGGCAATGAATTTATTTGAGACCCTTTGTGTGGAAACATGATTACATGATCCTGTATCAGCTGGAGCAAGGATTATCTGTATGTATCTCCAAACAATCTGTTTTCAGTAACACACTGATTAGATCTCATCAATGAACATAGAGCTTTGGGTAGGAAGCTTATGTATATCATTGCAAAGGGAGGGAGAGACACCCTTAGTATACTGCTGGTTTTGATCTTCCTAAATGCCACCAGGAATTTGAAATTGTTAAGCTTATAAGAAAAAGAAACACAACTTTGAAAGCTAGATGCAGTGTTTGTACAAAGTAGGTGTTAACGATTAGGAATAGAGGAGGGCAGTGTGAAATATGTTCTGTTTTGTAAGATCTGCACACTGAGACTTGAAAATGCATGCAGTTCAGTCACAAAGCACGAGTCTTTTTTCTCTAAAAAACTAATTATTTGGTATTGCAAATTGAAATAAGCTTGGAAGAAGAATGAAGCTTGAAGGTCACATTTTCTGATGATGTGAAAGAAATGTAATTAGGAATACATAAGTCAGTATTTAACTCCCTCTGTTCTTCTGAGTCCCTGAGCTGAATTACATCCATCTATTGCTGTAAGACTATAAAGAAGTCTTAATTGCTGTCTCTTATGTACAGAGAGTTAAGGAACAGGTGTGCTTTTAAGTGATGCTGGTCTGATTTAACACATCTGCTTTTCTTACCATACTACAATTCATCTGTCTGACCAAGGTGCTTAAACTTACTGATGAATTCCATGAAATATACCTTTGACCCTCTTTCCACCTCTAAGTGCCTAAGCAGATGCACAGTTTTCCAGGGTCCAAGGACATTCAAAGGAGTCTGAATTGATGTAGCACAAAAACTAATAGGTCCAGAGGAAATTGTAGTCTAAAGCAAGCAACATCTGTTTTGGAATACATCTGAATTTGGCCACCAGCTGATTAATTACCCATACCCTTCAATTATATCTGAGATTTTAAGGATATCTAGTAAGAATAAATTGGACAATGGAATCAAAAGAAGTGAAACTATTCTCTGTTAAACCTAATTGACGTGTGCCTCAAGATAGTATTAAAGATAGTATTAGAATGTGGAAGCTGTGATACATGTTGCTTCAGCTAGTTGCTATTAACTAACTTTACTGAATATACAATATTTTTTTTTACATGTGTTCAGCTGTAGAGCATTATCATTATCAGTAGACATTTAGATTATACAAACCAGCCTGTCCCTCCATCTGTTTGCTTCAGAATACTTGTCATTTATTTTGCAGTGTCGTAAAAGTAGTTACAGCTTTGCAGTGGAAGACTATTACAGCAATATATTTTTTTCATATTCAAGCTAGCTTTAAAACAAGAAGCTTGCCTTGTATTTAAAATTCCTTGTGATTTGCTCTATGCTTATTCATGGGATGGTGTCAAGGTCCGGAGAACAGAGATGAACAGCATCTCTGTCCAGAGGAGCAAGACTGGTTCTTTTAGATGTCTGTGTTGTGAAATTAAGGTGCAAGCGAGACCAAATATCACCAAGAACTATTTATTAAGGGATAACGTTGAACAAAACCGAGGGAGAGAGGGAAGAGGAGAGGGAACAACAAGAGCAGGGAAGGAAAAGAACAGGGATTATATTACCATCAGCCGCAGATCGGGGGAGAGAGGGAGAGAGGTGTGCCCGGCCCAGGGATGCCCTTCTGCAGAGTGGTTCCTCGGGTCCTCCTTGTGGGGGAGTTCTCCGGTGGTAGGTGTGCATGGCGGTGCTCCGGTGGTAGATGCACACACTTTTTGCAGGCGTCGCTTATGTCTTTTTATACAGTTTTTAGGCCGGTTGTCCAGGTGCAGCTCCCCAGGGAATCCTCTTGTGCATTATCATGTCTGCTGGGGTCCGGCGGCGGCACCGGGCAGGGCCTCTGCCCCCTCCCTGCGCCGCTTACCTGTCCATACCCCAAATACACAGAAACCTTTTCTTCGGGGTAGCTGGTGTGAAGTATGGCATCCTGGGCTTTGCGTCCAAGCCAGGCTGAAATCTCGGAACTTCATCAAGACACTGTTTAGCGTTCCTGAGCTCTTGGGCCAAGTCCCGTAAGTCCACAAAGGTGCTGTTTCCATCCCTTTGCCAGCAATCCGGGCCCATCTTTAACAAAGGCAATCTTTATTTTTGTTGATTATATTATGGGAGGGGCAATCAGCCTCTCACGCATGGGCAAGTTAAATGTGTGGAATGCAGCTGGGCAATAAATAAGGTTGCAAAACGCTGTCATTAGTAATAAAGCCTTTTGCAGTGGTACATTAAAATAGATGTCTCTAGAGCATGGGATTTAAAAAAAAAAAAAAGCAACAAAAACAAACCCCAAACCAAACAAACAAGAAAACCACACCCCAAACCAAAATTCTTTGATTTTAACCATTAATTTGCTTTTACTTTCTGAATTATTTTGAAGAGACATTTTGTTTCATGGTTTCCACAGTAACATTTTGCAGCAAGAAGGTATTCATGTTTGAAATAAATTGTTAGCCAAGGCACTGAGAAATTGGAGATTCTTGTACATCTTGAGTAGATGAAATGTCATCATTTGATGCCGATCATCACATGCAGCTGAAAATTTGCCTAATTGTTTGCTGGTAGTTGTAAGCTAAATGTGTATTAAGTGATTGTGGCTGTTTTGTAGAATTAGCTCTACAATTAGTGTGTCTGTTTTGGGTAAGGTAGTCTATTAATGTTGACTGGGAGCAGGAAGTTTTTATCTTTTTTTTTTTCCTTCTCTCCTTTTCCACTCCCACCCCACACCCTCAAATGAAATTTAGTTTTGAACAGGTGCTTTAGAAGGCAGTGGAGATACTACTGGCTTTTTTAATGATACCAGACAATAAATGAGGGGATACATAAGGGGAGAAAACAACCCTAATCAGTTAAACTTATTAGAATTTCATAGTTCTCAGGAGGCTGTAAATTGTAAATTGATACAGCTTTGGGGTGAGAAAAGAAACATAATGAAATCAGATTCTATCTAGATCTATACAAACAAAATGGCACTAAAATTTAATTTTAACACTTAGAAAATGCATTCAGTAATGATACGTGGTCAAATACATTAAACCACACATTTCAGAAAACTATTACTATATTCCTTGGAATGGATTCAGTGATGTAAAGATTTGTCTTGGGCAACAACTGCAGTTCATACAGGCTTTTCCAACAGTAAATTCAGAGTTCTGTCATGTTTAACAGCATATGAGCACATGAAACTTAACAGCAACTTCACTTAGCTGAAGATGCTGCACATCACCTCTTTAGTTATGCTTGCTTAGGGTATGACTCCAGTGCTGTCCCTGCAACCCTTCGTGGGTATTGAATCAGACAAAAAGCCTGTCGCCATGTTTTCAAAAATGCCCAAAGACTGAATGAACATTTGGTATTTCAGAGGTTTCTTTTGTCTTCATTTATAAAAACATCTTCAGCTGTGCCTCTCTGATGCTATGAAGCTGTCACACTCAAGGCTAAAACTCCTTAAAGTAGGAGCCTAGGATTTTACTCCCACAGTGACCAAGTTTGGGATTGAGTTAGAGTGACTGAATATGACAATGAGAATAAATGCAATGTAATTTTCTGGTTACTCTGTTTAGCTTTCTTTCACATGGTGATAAGAGCAAAGAGAAAATGAGATGCCAGAAATGACAAAAAGAGTAGAGTGAAGGTGAGAAACGAAGGAATTTATCAGGAAAGAGGAAGAGAGAATGATATACTCGATAGAGGGAAGACAGACGTTAGACATCTAGCAAATTGCTGGTTTTTTATTTACCTTCTGGGAAACAAATACTAGGTCAGAGACAACGTCTGAAAACCTGTATTTGCAGATAAAAGAAGGCAGCTGCACTTTTCATAAATAGTCTGAGAGCCTATCTGCACATAGTGACATTTAATTAAGTTGGTAAGTTAAAGGTTTTTTGGGGATTGTCTTCTATTTTTTTTTTTATCCTCTGTTTTAGTTATGATCAAAAAATTGTTGCTATTTGTAATTTTGTATCCTTATCTGAGCAAAATTCCATAAAGTAGATTAGGACTTTGCCTACTCTGGGGACTCCAGCAGTATTCTGTCTATACAGTAGCTTTTTGATACTATTGCAGAGTAATTAAAGAACTGGATGGTACCATAGTCCTGTGACATATTCTTTCAATTACAGTTGTTTGTGTTCACATAGAATAAAGCAAGTAAGTGAATAATGGATATCACAGTGAAAAATAAGGGTGGGGAGGGGACACTGAGTCTTCTCAGAGTCGCAGTTTGTTAGTTTTGATAGGATGTTTTTGTAATCTGTGTAGGAACTTCCAATCATACAGCAATGATTGTTGGACACCTCCCTCAAGGGATTCATACTACTGAGAAATATAATAGTGTAAAAATAGCATTTTTAACTGGTGCCACAATACTGCATGATTTTCTGTGACACTGCTCACTGATGATGTAGTAGAAGTACCAAGTTTCTACACATAGAGAAAAAATCCTGCTTTAAGAGGGTTAAGTGCAGATAAACAACATATTTGTTATGTCCTCTCTCCCACTGACACTCCCACCCCCACCACAGATCAGAAACATAGCCTAGCACAGCATGCTTTCTTTTAGATCTCCATAGACGTTTGCCTGCCACGATGCAATATAAATTTGTCTTGGTTATCAGACTGTGATTATTGAATAATAATGGGTAGAGCCTGTTCAGAAGGCATAGTGTTTGGACTTTTCTAGTATGAAAATAATCTGAATTAAAAGGATCACTTTTTTTTTCATTTACATACCCTATCTTGTAACTTACAGTAATTAATGTAGTTAGAAGAAGATATTAAAGAGAAGCTTTTAAATTCCTTTTTCTTTTTTTCTTTTTTTTTTTTTCTTATATATGTAAGAAGTTGATCCTGCTTGCTGATTGAAGTAGTACCAGAAGATACATATCTTATATGAGACATAGAACTCAGAGAAATGAGATCTGGTGGGTGGAGGTGTCACACACCTGTTGCCTCTTCCTGGAGGCATTCCAAAACTATCGCATTGAAATCCAGTAGGCTTTTCTGCCAGAAACCATGCAAGAGATGACCCTGACTATTCATTGAGACTGATAAACTTAAAGATATATGATATCTTCCTTTTATTCTGAACCTTTTCTTTTCATTTTCAGTTCTTTCAAACACCAAAATCCTTCTGAAATGGCAAATGCCAAAGAAACATCCAGGCTGAAATGTTAGATCCATTTGCTATTAGTGTATCTTTCTTCTTTACCCAGTTTCTTTTCTAAAGAAACCACTTGTTTGCTTTCCTTTTGTTTCTTAGCTGTTAGAAAGCCTTTTAAAATGCTTTTACTTCTCTGTCACAGCATTATGCTCCTTGGAGGAAGGATCAGCTGGAGTCATGGCAAAGAGAACTGCTGTCCTGGTAGTTTTATTTTGTATTCACCATACGATTCCCAGAATTTTATTGTTCCTTCCCAGAGGGGAAGATTGGTCTCTCATGCAAATCACTGGTCCTTTTCTTGGCTTTTGTAGCCTTTCTGAAATTGTTGGAAAGAATCCTTCTTTCTGCAGAGTGGGGAGGAAGAATTGCACCAGACAGGCTGGCCCCAGTCATTTTATCCCTTTCCTGTGTCTTACAGCTCCTTTTGAGGAGCAGGCATCATGCAGTACCTATCCTGAGTTCCCAGGGCTGCCACTGCTCTTACGCATTTGGTGCACCAAATTCAGCAGCATTATTTGACTTAAATCGAGACTGGCATTGGTATGAAAGCACACAGAATCTGGCCCACAGCCTTTCCTGTGTGCAAAACTACACTTGCTCACTTAACCTGAATTGATAAATAAGTGATTTTCTGCTGACAGAAGTTGGTACATTAAGTTGGTATCAGCTGCACAAAATTGGCACCTGTACACTATTTCAGCTGTTAATATTTTGTGAGTAGAAGTGCCTGCAGATTCAGTTTTCACAGAGGCTTGTTAGTGTTTATGAAAGTGCAGCTGTTATCCTCAGGAATGCCTCCAAGCTTTGGAAAGTCTAGCAGCAACACAGAGAATGTGTGGTAATGGGAATTTATTTTAAAAGAAGTGACAAAGCAAAGTAGAAGGGTTAAGGCTAGAAGCAGTGTGGGTAGAACCGCACTGTGATTGAAAGTAGCAGGCTTTAAACTACCTGTTTCGTGCAAATGAGTTAAGCAGGACAGAAATTTTAATTTAAGCCCCATCTCCACAGACATCAGCACATGCATGCAGTGGATTATTACCACCATCTGTTTCATCCACAGTGGTTTCCATCAGTTGCGTTATTTTGCTTTTTAGGGTTTAAGCATGGTTTTGAAGCTGTTGTGTTGTTATCTTAGGCTGAATGTGTGCATAAATGCCTGTAGCAGTGTCAGCACGCTGAGATCCTAACTGTTAGATTAATGAATGGAAATAGTACCAGTGTGCCATTGCAGTACATTAATAGCTGTGCAAGTTCAGTCAAATACACTACTGATTTTGTCATCGTGTAATGATATTTACCAGATCATAGAGGGACTGCCGGGAGAGGTGAATGTAATCTTTCATTTTCATCCAACTTAAAAATAAGGTAACAAAATAATTTTCATAGAGTATTTTATTATTGTCCTTTGCAGCAGGAGAACAGATGCACTTGTAGACTCGAATTGTTCACTGAAACGGAATGTGCATCTATGAGGGACATCGTAGTGAATGGGAGGAAAACTAACTGTTAATAGTCTGTCACACAGCTTAACCTCATGTTCTGAATTACTGGAATTAACGCCAAAAAGAAAAGGGAAAAAAAATGTGCTTATTCCTTACTTTTTTAATTTTTTTTTTTTCCTTCACAGAACCTGAAGAAAGTGTTTGTAGAATTTAGTCATCAGGAGCTGTTTGAGTTCTATAACAAGGTCTGTCGATTTTTACAATACTATAGTTTCTTTGTAAACACCTTATGCTGCTCAGCAGGAAGTGTTGCCTGTATGAATTAAATCTAATGAACCTGTGTGGGAAATGGACCCAACTTTAGTTAATGCTGTTGGATTTGTTTGATCATAAAGCATTTTCCAGAAGAGTCTACACATTCAAATTTGGAATAGGCAGAGCTTGAGGTCATTGTAAGCCTACCTGATGGTTAGATTGAGAGGAATAGCTGATGACTAAAAATGAGGAGCTCTCTGGAAAGAGCATTTCTGTCTTCAGTCGAAATGCCAGGCTCATAATCCAGTCAAAATGAGCTCTTATTTTTTTTTTCCCCTTGTTATTATGCATTGGAAATTCACAACAAAACATCTGTGCATGTAAAAAAGGCAGTATTTAGAGAACTGTTTCTTTAAAACTTGAATATTTAAACTGCAGCAATGAATTCTAATAGCTTCATGTAAAAACAAATATTCATGAGTAGAGGATTTTTGTTATTGCTATGTGAATAGATTTAGTATGCATAGCTGAAGATAATGGAATATGGGTTTATTTTTTTTGTTGTTGTTTTTTCCTGTTTGCATGTTTCTAAACATTTTATATTGAGTTTTTTCTCTCTTTTTTTGTTCCCTTAAATAGCTGGAAACTATACAAGCACAGCTGGATTCCCTTACGTGATGTTTTTGAAGACTTATTTCTCCATCACACTCCTGCTATCTCATTATTTTGAATTGAAGATAGATTGCCAAGCTGTGTTTGCTGAAGGATTCAGTGGATTTCTTCCTGTAAAATTATATGGCTTATCTCCTTTTAGACCAGTAACATTAGCCAAGAGTCTTTGTTAAGAGTCTGAAAATTCTAATGGACNAAAAGCTACCTGCTTTGGACTTTTGTGGATATTTTATGTCCTTTTATGTGTGTCACATACTAATGAGGGACCAGGAATAATATATTTTAGATACAAAAGGAATGTAAATCTGGTAAGAAAATGCACAACCTTCTGAACTGTTCACACAATTGATAATGCTTTTTGCAAATTTGTCAAAATAAAACTCAGAATTTAAAAATAAATTTATTTAGTTTGGGCTATTTTAACTTCATTTACTTCTGGCACTGAGAATAAATACAGTTTCTTAGCACTACGTGCATACCAATGAATGTAAGCAGTATACTGTATAACTGGGAGGAGAAATCTCTTGAGTATGTAACAAAGAACGCTGAAATAGTCTGACAGATTTCTGAAGGCTGTTTGTTGACTCCTAATACTGTCCACCATGATTTTAACATTGTTCTGAAAGAAATAAAAGTAGAGAGACTTAAAGACCAAGTTAGTTGTATTTTCACACATTAGTTCCAGATGAATGGAGGTTCATGAGCAATATAGGAAGGTAAAAGTCATCTTAGTTCTTGTCTGTTGCCAATTATTGACAGGCAACTTCATTGCTGCACCTCGATAATGGGCAGGGTGTACAGCTCTCTGAGCTAATAGAAAGTGAAGGGAAATAAAGGTCTCTTTCTTCCAATTAAGGGATTCCCTGAATGAGGTGGGGTTTTTTTTGTTTTTTTTTTTTTCCATCCAGATGCCTAAAACAGGTATAGTTAATACCCAAATAGCCAGTTTTCTTTTGAGGTTTGTTTTTTCATGACAATACATAAAAAAGAGTAACCAGAAGGTATGTTTTGAATAGCTGGTGTGTAGGTCCTCTTGTGCCAGATTTCTTGCTATGTTACTTTTGGAGAGTCGTTTTGGGCTTTTTGTGTTGCTTTATTAGGGGTTGTGGTGTCACCACTGACATAGTGAGGGGATTTGCACCAATTTAAACTGTGAGGTAGTAAATTTTGAAGATAAAATCGTTAACAGCCTGCGTGTTAATAAAGGGCACTGAAGAGAAATAAAGCATTTATCATAGTTCTTAGCTGAAATGCCAGACTGTGCCTTACCACTCCGGTATGGTAATGCTATTACCCTGCTTTAAAGAAGTGAGTCATGGCTGCGCAGCAGGATCTTACTCTTTACACCTTGTGAGGCTGGCTGCCAAAATCAAGTCTTGTCCCAAGCCACTTACAAACATGCCTTATCTTCTGGGGATATAAACATTCTTCTCCACAGGCATCATGTCCTCAGTCTGACTATTCAGCAGCAGCTTGCAGGCGTACTCATCTCAGGCTGCATAGGTGAGTGTATGGCTGCAGGTGAGTATATCCCTGCCATTCCCTCTGCTTTGCCAACATTAGCAGTGCTTTGTAGTTAGCATAGCTAGGAAAATCCCCTTCATCCTGACACATAGTTCCTGGCTTCTCTAGTTGTCCTGTGGGACAGTTCTAGGGCACTACTGTTGATTTTTTTTTTTTTTCCAGAGGTTGTAAAAGCTTAAGTTCTGGAAGTCAGGTCATAAAAGATTTTTGAAGACTCTCCTGTGTGGATGCAGGACAGTTAGGCAGTTACCTGAGTATAAGAGAGAGGTTAGGGTATTTTTGTGAATATAGGCAGCGACAGATGAATCCTGGAGAGGAGGGTGAATGGGGGACCTGCATGGAGCACTAGCAGCATTAGACAGATTAGCAGGCACGTCTGAACAAAAAGGAGATGTCAAAGACAGAGTACAAAGAAATTGGGCCTGGTCAAAAAGGAGAGGATAAAACAGTGGGTATTTCCAAGGGTGGAATCTGGGAGCTGGGAGACTGTGAAGAACAGAAGAGAAGCACTGGAAAAGAGGCAGAAGTTTGCATGTTAGGACAAGGGGCAGAAAAATCTTATGTGGTAGCAGAATGGGAAGAGAATGGGGAAAACCAGAATTAACTGAAAACTCTGACCAGTTGTGTGCCTGTGTCTAGTATATTGAACTAACCCAGAAGTGTCAGTCTTGGTGCAAATTTAACCAAAGTTGAAGGAAAGTCATGGGGTAATAAAAAAGAGCATTTTAAATCTAGCTTTAATAGAAAATATTTTCTAAGAAATAAAATAATGTTAAAAGTAAAGACAGGAAAAAAAAACCACAAAATCTTAAGATTGCAAGGATTTTGTAAAATTTATTTCATATTTATTCTTGTTTGCAGATGGGAAAAGAGATTTACTATTTCTTCAGCAGTGGTTGCCTTTTTTACTAAATGTACCGAATGTCTTACTGTCATAAAAAAATCCACAGTATGCCTCATGGTAAAAAGTACAGTTGTTATCTTTTGTCAAGGAGTACCTAGAAATAAAGGCTTAGTTTAGAAAGACTGTTCTGTATGCAATGGGAAGCTCTGAGGTTGTACATTGTAAGTGATAGCATAACCAGTACCATCTTAGAGAACGTTTGTCACCTACTTAAGTACTCCTGAATGAGAAGAGAAAATCGACTAACTCTGAAACAGCAGAACTGTCTGGTTGTTAGGTCTTGCAAAAAAAGACATTCAAGTTACTGCTTTCTGGGCCTCAGTGGACCTGGAGCTGGGGAAATCAGTCTTCCTCTGAAAGCAACTGCCCCTGCTTGGTTTGGATAAAGTCCTTGTGTCCCATCAGTGCCAGGGAATGAGAGAAAAACGAGCACCAGCATAGACTGGGGGATGCCTGGGGCAAATGGGAGATCCGGCTGCAGCAGAGACTACTTCAGGGTCTGTAATATCTCCTGAGCACGATCCAGAACTGAAATTGCCAAAGCTTCTCATATACTGAAGGAAGATTATTTTTTGAGATTTATTGAGCTCTAGAACTGGAAATCAAATAATAATTGCTAAACCTACTTTCAAGACTTTCAGTGCATTTTAAAAACATGTGATTTATCTTTGCTCAGACATTAAAAACAGTGTTTTCCGTGACTGTAGTTCTCTCAGAGCTCTCATATCAAAGTCTGTCTCAAATGGACTATTGGCAAAAGAAGGACATCTTTCAGTTTGAGGTGTAAACAAGCATCAATGAGCAGCCCTGTGGAGAGGGACCTGGGAGTCCTGGTGGATAACAAGTTATCCATGGGACAGCAATGTGCCCTTGTGGGCAAGAAGGCCAATGGAATCCTAGGGTGTATTAAGAAAAGTCTATCCAGCAGATCAAGGTTNTCAATGATCTCTTTGGATCCCTTCCAACCCCTGACATCCTGTGATCAATACTGTTTTGATACCAAAACTTGAAGTTCTGGACCTAAAATGGAAACCTCACTCAATGGAAAATGTAAAACTCACTCAACGGAAAATGTAAAAATGGAAACTACCTCAGAAATACCAATTTACTGGTAAAAGAGTTATCTTTTGTACATCGCTTAGCACATTAATGCTTGTCAAGTAGAAATGTGTTGATTAACTTTACCAAGTTCAGCCTTAGGTGTGTACTTACTGTTCCTCAACGAAATAATGAAATGTCTGTACATTTCTGCATTCCATTTTTTGTTGAAACAAAACAATGTAGATAGAAAGACAAATGTAACTCTGCTGTCTAAAACCCTTTTATTCCTGGGTTTATTGGCACATCAGTTTTGAGTTATGACTTGCAGCTTTGTTTCCTACAGTCTCATTTTGAAGACTCTAAAGTTTACTGAAATGCTAAGAGTTAAGTTGGTCAAAGGAAGAAAAGTGTTTATTTGTATTGACATTTGTATTGACATCCTGTATCTTCAAAGATGATGAATTTGCTCACATTATGGTAGGGAAGTAAAAGTTTAATAATTCCTATTGCCTAGTCAATAAGTATCATATAATTTTGTGACTCTTGTATAGCTTGTTTGACTAATGAAAATGAGCATAATTTTGAGCCAGTGTGAGGAAGTTCCTTTTCTGTGGATCAGCCAAGCTGGCCTGATGAGTAATAATTGTTTCATCTGGATGGATGAAATAATTGTTGCTGTCTGATATGCTGGTGGTGGTGTCTTATAAACAAATAAGATGTTCTTATCTGCAACTCTTACATAAAGTGATTTCTAATTTCCATAGTAATGAATCAACTTTATTAGATTTTCCCTTGGCCTTTGTAATTGTGTTGATCACTCCAAATTATATGCTGTAATTTTAACTGAAATAAAGTGTTTTGATGATCTCTTCATTCCTTCATTATTTTGTTTCTCAAGAGATGGGAGAAAATATTGGTCTGTTACAAATCAGATGCTGCCCAGCTGTGCTGAGCACTTGTCCTTCTCGCTGAAAATATTAGTTCCTTCTTGGACTGGCTGAAGAGTTGGGCAGAGAGTAACCTTTTGAAATTCAAGAAGGGCAAGAGTAGAGCTCTGCAGCTAGGGAGGAATAACCCCATGTCTCAGGTTAGGGACTGACCTGTTGGAAAGCATCTCTGTGGAAAAAGACCTGGGAGTCCTGGTGAATAGCAGAATGACCATGACTTGTTCCAGTCCACAGGTCCAGTAGTAGGGCAGCTTAACCAAATCGAATTTCATGGGCGGCATCAGAATGCTGCATTTTTCCTATCACCCAGTTTTTGTTTTCTGCCTAATGTGTACAGTAATCATTTTGAAGAGACTTTGCTTTCTTGAATTTGTTTCTACTTTTGACTTTTTTTGCCATAGCGAATATCCTTGTAGACAGCAGAGAATGAATCTGAGCAAAGCCCAGGGATGTGTGGAAAGGATCGTATTTCCTTTTCTACCCATTGCTCCCTGTTGAGCGCTGGGTACAGCTTAGACTGTGCGCCTTGGATGGCATCTCAAACTGCCAGGTGAGCTCCACCTCTTTTCCAGACAACAGTGAGTCAGGAAAAGATTAGGTAAGTTGATTGCATTGGGCAAAACATAGCCTCAACTCAGGGTTATTAGCTTAGCTCTTCACTCTGGAAGGGATGAGAATTTTTCTTTACATGACAAGCAGCACTTCTGCTCAGATTGTCACTGTCTGAGGAACAAGGTAAGAGGAGTCACACTTTGCATCCTAGATGAGTCTCTCATGTCTCAGTCAGAAGCTATGCCACGTGATGATGGGTCACCTTTTCCCCTTTTAATTCCTGACACATTCTTGCCACTTCCAGCTCAGATGCAGCATGAAGACAAGACATCACACGCTCTGAGAACAAAAATATGCCTTTCTGCTCCCTTGCTTCATTTCTGCTCCTGAGAGGACCCCTTCTCTTATCTCATGCCAGCTCTGCTCTAGGTGGGATTTAAAACTCATTCTGAGAGGGAGACAGAAAAGATCTGTATGAGAAGGGATGTAAAACAAGACCACTCTTTTAGGACAGGTAAACCATTTGGTCACTTCTAGAGTGAACTCTCAATCTCACCTATGAGTAATCCAGTTTCTGCTTTGCAGCCACATNTGCCATTGGCCTTCTTGACCACCTGGGCACACTGCTGGCTCATGTTGACCAGCACCCCCAGGTCCCTCTCTGCCTGGCTACTCTCCAGCCACTCTGTCCCCAGCCTGTAGCACTGCATGGGGTTGTTGTGACCAAAGTGCAGAACTTGAACTTGTTAAAACTCATGGCGTTGGACTGTGCCCATCTACCCAGCCTATCATCCCCAGCTCCCCACATCACTCTTATGGACTGCAGCAAGATAGTATCATCCTCAGAATATGATTTAGTGCAACAGAAGTGGAGTAAATCAGATAAATAGAGAAAAGACAAGCCCATAAATGTGAGCTGATCCCTTGGGAGCTTTGTTCACTCACTGTCTCTCACAGGATGACTGGCAGTGGCCCTGGTTTCTTAGAAAATCTTATACTAAAATATAATCTTTTTAAAAAAAAAGTTACAAAGAGACAAAATGAAAAAAAAAGTAAGCAGTGCAGAGTCTGCTTTAAGCAGGAGAGCACAGTATATCACTGAGGGCACTTGCAGTGAAATGGAATTTTCTCAATGCTTATTTGGACAACGGACTATATGCACTTCTCATTGCCACACTCAGCAAGTGACTTGGAGTCCCTTTATTTCCTTCTATAACTGAACTGCAGCTTCCCATACCTGTCAGATATCACCCCTGCATCTGTCCATATAAATTCTGCTTGGTAGCCTACTGATTGCTTTGTATCTAGTCAGTAGAAGAGGTGCTCTGAAGCCCTTCTGTATGTCATGACAGAGGATATAAAACCCCAGATGACCTCATGGCACAGCTGAGTAGTCCTGCTTTCATCTGCCTCTGCAAACAGTGCCCCACTGGGAAGGCAATTTTAATGTATTTCTGGCTGGACAGGCTGTGTTTGTTAGAATCAACAGACAGAGTTCTGGGTTGGTGAACGTCTCTCAGCATTAAAGTCAGTAAGATTTGAGATCAGTGTTCTCTCTGGGAACAGAGGGGTTTTAAATTAATATTTAGTTGAAATGGTCAATATGAAAGAGAAGCCAAAGGTGAAGCTTACTTGGGTGCTTGGAGCAAAGTTCAGAGTTTAACTACTATGTTAGATGAATAAAATCTACCCTTGAGCTCTTTCCAGGCAGACCTGGATATGAATGTGTAAGAGTATTTGAGCAAAAGGTTATATCCCTGTGGTATAATGATTTCAGCATGTTGGAAGAAAGGAAATTTCCTATTAATCAGGTTTATTCCAGTATGCCAAGGTCACAAAGCATGAACTTGGAATCTCATTTTGCATTTCATAGCTCTGCCTAAATCAAACCCAGGCTGCAGACATAACTCTCCTTTTTATTTGCCAGAGAAGCCTCTTCGTCATAGCTATCTTCAGACAATTTCAGTGGCTCCAAATCAGATAGTGCCTTTAGCCTCCATGTTAGCCCACTTCTACATCAAAAGTAATAGTTCCTCCCTTGAAAATCCAGCCCTTGAGGGCTCTATTGGCCTACAAATAAGGCAGCCACATCACTCATGTAAAGAAATACAAGACATCTTCATACCACATCTGTGAATATCTGTTCTAATTCTTAACCATATTCAATGAGTACTTTATACTGACTTCAGTTAAAAGCATTTGATGATTCTCTTTGGTTTGACTTCCACTAGTTTCTAAACTGTCAAGACTTCTGACATGATCTCTGAGGACAGCTGTAACAACCCAATAAGAAAGATACATCCCACTAAACTATAAAGTGTAATTCTGGTGCTCCCTTGGACTTTGTGAAAATGTTCCTCCAAACTTGCTATTTTCTTCTTAGATCTTTGCAGACATATTCTGTATTCTACTGCTTTAATCCCTCTCACTGCATCTTGAGTCAACTAGTTTTGCCCACAATTTGCCCTACACTCTCAGCGTGTAATTAACATTTTGCTGTGTTCTTTCCTCATTAGTAACCTATGTAACCTGACCACTTTTCAAAAGAAGGGTCAGGAGATGCCATTTTTCTGTTGAGAGTCCTCTGTTGGTGTGCACTTTTGAAGGACTCAGTGCAGGTCTTAAAGCCAGTAGAACACTGTTCTCAAATGGATTATACTGTGTAAAATTGCACTGTTCATCATGATGACACCCAAGGTCAGTACTGCTGGTACAGGGAAGTGACTAAATAATCCAGCCCACTAACAGAGAAGATCTTGAAACAGCAAGACACAGAAAAGCCTGTTCAAAAAAAGGAAACAAGAAACATCTCTGGATGCATAAAACACATTTCTAGTCCACCTTTATTGAAAGATTAGTCCTACTAAAAAACAAATAATCACATAAACCTTCTAGAGGCTTTGCTGCATTAACAAAAAGATGTTTATGCTGTGTGCAGAGGTACTCTGTTTATTTGGATGTTACGACTCGATAGTTTTCATTCACTTCACTGAAAAGTAAAGGAGTGTGAGTTTATCCTGGAGGGTATGAGTCAGCCCTATAGATTAATTTTGCTATCTATAAGGATGGACAGGAGCATTGTCCTGGTTTAACACGGTGCATGATGCCAAAGGAACAGAAGGGTGAAAACACAGTGCCTCAGAAGTACCTGTATTTGAAACACATTTTTACAATCAGAAGAAAAAGGTGAAGATGTAACAGCATGGCAAAAACCACTCGAAGACTTGTCCACAAGTCTGATGAGATTTATGATCCATGGTCTTGGCCCAGCCATTTTTGCTATGCTGGAAAAGTAAACACAAGGTAATGGAAAACAATTACGAGTAATTCCTT
Source organism: Ramphastos sulfuratus (assembly GCA_013399055.1). Taxonomy (NCBI): domain Eukaryota; kingdom Metazoa; phylum Chordata; class Aves; order Piciformes; family Ramphastidae; genus Ramphastos; species Ramphastos sulfuratus. Next base: position 1,849 of record WBNM01011264.1, on the reverse strand, counting down.
TACTTCAGAGGTGATTAATGTGACACAGTCAAGTTCAATCCTCTGAAGAGGCATCAGCAGCACTCTTCACTGATGTGTTTTGTGAGCATGGATTTGATACTGTTCCACAAGAGAGTTTAATTTCCTGCTAAAAATATGGTTCAGGATCAAAACTGAGATAGACATAAATACTAGCTGCTGAGCTTGCAAGACTGATCTGTTTCTTATCAGCAAATGCTAAGAACATAGAACATCTTCAGTTTTATGATACAGATAATTCTATATTACCAAACCCATGCAGAACTGAATTGAAATAGTCTCATGTACTGTGCTGTGATTGATCTGATCAGAGCGGACTACCAAGTAGCTTCTGCCCATATTCCAGAGGGTCTGTGTGTACTTCCAGTTTAAAAAATTGAGAGTATTTGCTGCTTCAAATGAAGCAGTGACACTCTGAAGTTTGAATGGCTTAATTCTCTAAGATGTATTTGTGACACACTGATTGCTGGACTCTATGATCTTTGATGTCTAGTGTCATGCAGTATGAAGCAAGTTCAAGTGCTTCAACTCCTCCATTTAGACCTTTTATTTCAGTTTTGTGTGTGTTAGGTTAGCCCAGTTCTTTTAATGCCTTCCTCAGCTTCAGCTGCCTCAGCTGCACTGACTGGAACATACTCTCATTAGTGTGGGTGCAGTGGAGATAATGGCTTTGCAGGAACTACCTCAAACCTTATTTATTTACCTGTTATCAGAATGTTATATCTCATCTTAGTCTCTTCTAATTTCTTTACAGAACGGCAAGAGGACTGGTTGTATGAAACCAGCACTTGTTGAATTGAGTGCAGTTATATTCCTCTTAATTCACAAAATCAGGTAATATCATACTGCCATACCATGCAAAACTTGCTGAGCCACTGAATGTCACTCAGGCAGCCTGTTCACTCCTTATCTCCCTCCATTTCAACAATATTAGAGGAAGGGCTGTGCACAGATGTGTCCTGGTACTTTATCCTTCTCCAGTGGGATCGGTCTATACTGAACTAACTGATTGTGACAGGGCACACTGAAGTCCCTGCCCCACCGGAGGTTTGAATGGGGCGCAAAATTGTTTTGCTCTCCCCCCCCACCTCTGGCTCCAGGGGTTTGGAATGTGAAAGGAGTAGGTGCCATGTACCTTA
>WBNM01011263.1:91753-262841 GCA_013399055.1 Ramphastos sulfuratus | reverse complement strand
CTTGGTGTCATCTGCAAATCATCTGGTTGAAAGTACTGTTACCCTGCCCAGGCCACTTGCTGACTTGGCTTCAGACCTTGCTGTGGCGTTGCAGGCAAAAGCCTCTTACCCTGCTGAGCCGAGTACACTTTTAGGGTCTGAAGTCAGTTCCTACGTGCAAGATGCTGTCTCATGGTGACAGAGCAGTCGCTGTGCAGTCAAACTGCATTTATAAAAGCAATTTTTAATTTAGGACAATAGTCACATTCCTGCAAGTTTATCTCCACTGATTTATTAGCATTTGAAGATTTACTGGATTTCACTATTCCAACAAGTTTTATTCCTTCAGCCCTGTTACACAAACACCACAGAAAACTGATTTATGCCTACTAGAAGTAAGACCCTACTAGAAGTTAACTGCAAAAGCTTCTGTTCTGCTGCTCCCTGATTTTGACAATGGATAAAATATTTGCTGCATGTTTTGATCAATAGATTATTTTTTTCTCTGCAGAAAAATCTATATGCATTGTGTGGATAATTACAAGATGATTAAGGGGCAAATAATGTGAATAAAATGTAAGTAATGCCAGCATACTTGAGATTCATAAGTGCACTAATTTCCATTATTAAATAATAATAAAAATCCACTATTCAGCAGTAAGTTAAAAAAAAATCTTGAGCAGGAAGTTAGGGGGAGAAAAAAAAAGAAGAGAGTAATCAGAAATTCACTGCTGCACAGCAGCTCACCAACTAATGGCACAACAATTTTTACAAGGATGTGACAGTTAAAGGATGTCAGAACAAGCTTTTGTGGCTTAAAAACATTTATTTCTTCTCATGTATTTGTAGAGGACATTTCTAAAGCATAGAATTGTGTGTTTAGGCTGACACATCAGCTCATACTGGTGCAACAGAATTCTGTCAGATGCCCTGAGTTTATTTCAATGCCTGCCATATTCCTGTAAATTAAGTTTGACTCCTATTTGCTTGTCACGTCAGATAGTCTGAGACCTGAAAATGCACCAGCATTGAAACACTTTGCTTAGCACAAATCCTCGATTCATACATGTTACACATCAAGAAAACCTCAGGCTTGGAGAGAAGCCCAGAAAACTCCTTTGGGTGAAAGTTATGAGAATTCTGTAGTTTATTTGCAAGCTCAAGTGGCATCTGTAACAATCCTGAAATCAGCAGCCATTAGGAAAATAGCTTTACAGCTATGAATGGAAGATCACTGGCAGTGTAATAACTATACTTAAGTCCATCAAGCATAAAGACTTCACAGATCACTGATTTTCATATGTAGATATTGCAGTGTATACAAACAAAAGTCCAAATAATGCTTATCTAGAGCTTATTTGCTGCTGTTCGAACACCAACTGGAGTTTAGCCTACTCCTATGGCTTCTGGAGGCTTTATGCAAACACTCGGAAGCAAGCTGGTCTTACTTTTAACTCCAGTTACATCAACTCACAAGGAAACCAACCCCCACTTGTTTGTCAAGGCAGCCAGATGCAAGATGAGGAGCGAGAACCCATGTGTGAATACAAACTGGACATAACTAAGTGACAAGCCTGTCAGCATGCTCTTTCAGTGCCCAATGCAGTAAGCAAATTATGACAGCAGAAATACTTTAGCAGTGAGCAAGGAGTTATCTAGCTTAAGGAAAAAACATCTGACTTTTAAACAACAAATACTGCTACAAATTCAGGAGAAATGGAAGCTGTGCATTAAGTACAATTGGCAGAGGACTTACAAAGCAACATTATGTAATACTTTTATGTGAACTGGGAAATTGAAAAAGCTTATTTGGGTTTGTATGCACATGTCCAAATGATTGGTGCAACTGAAATACACTTGTGACACTACAAAAATCAGTTCTCTGCTCAAAACCTTTAGCTAAAATAATGTGATCAGACAGCCTGAGCTTTGAAACCTCCACTTCAGTGCCACTAAAGAAATACATTAAATAAACCTTGTAAAAAACCCAGCCTCTCAATTGGCTCCTTCTGTTAGAATCATAGAATGGTTAAGGTTGGAAGGGACCTCAAATCTCATCCAGTTCCAACCCCCTGCCGTAGGCAGGGACACCTCCCACTAGCACAGGTCACTCAAGGCCTTGTCCAACCTGGCCTTGAACGCCTCCAGGGAGGGAGCAGCCACAACCTCCCCCGGCAACCTGTGCCAGTGTCTCACCCCCCTCACTGCAAACAACTTCCTCCTAACATCCAGTCTAAATCTCCCCTCTGCCAGTTTAAACCCATTGCCCCTTGTCCTGTCATTGCAAGACCTTGTCAATAGTCCCTCTCCAGCTTTCCTGTAGGCCCCCTTCAGATACTGGAAGGCTACTATAAGGTGTCCTTGAAACCTTCTCTCCTCCAGGCTGAAAAGCCTCAACTCTCGTAGCCTGTCCTTATAGCAGATTTTATTCCTCTTTTTGAGGCAGTGTTGAGCAGTCACTTGATGCTGCGACTTGCCACTCTTCTGTTACCCTTATAAAGGTAATACATAGCAAAAAAGACCAAAAAACCTAATTGAATGACTCTTCTCAACTATATCAACTCTCTGAACCTTGATTTGAGATAAGCTACAAAGGCCTTTCAATACTGGTGGGGATTTCTTCCACTAAGCGCTTGGTGAACGTGCCACAAAATCTACAGGGCAAAATGAACAAAAGAGCTTGTGCCTTGGGGGAGGAATTGCTTGGCATTTGTACTGCCTGCGTCTTGCAAAGACTTTAGGATGTTGGTACCCTGCAGTGAATTTTTGCTCCCTCTGAGGATGGCTGGTGCTCTTGACTTTACANGCCGGCTGAGTTTTAGCCTGGGTCATTTTACAAAGTGTGGGGGGGCAGGGAACTCCCTAACCCACATCACAGAGGGATGCTGGAAGCACGTTACAGAGAAAAGAGATCACAAGTCCTTTTCTGTAATAATGGGGTAATCATCAGCAATAAGGGTATTACTGATGAGGCTTTTCATATATCCGGAGAGTGTCAATATTATTATAATTGATCCAGTAGTAGTTTGGTGCTGGATTTTTAGATTTTTTTTCACAACTGGGCTACTGATCGATTCCTGGCTTTCAGTATGCTTTGTTCCCTTTTGTCCACAAAACAGAGTAATGCATCTTTGTGATAGAAAACTGAAGAGGGACAATACAAAAAGGAAATCTCGCTTCAGATGGTTTTTACAAGTTAATCTTTGCTATTTTACTTTCATAACTCTTATTTATTCTTTCCAGTTCTAAAATATATGGAGATTTTGGTAGGAAAACCTTGTCTGATCAGCACAAATTGTAAATAAATCACAAGAAAGCTGCCAATCCTCTACAGTGTGAAAGTTTTACTCCCTCAAAGGAACCAAAGCTGAGTTCTGTATTTGTTGAGATTTAGACCAGCACTAACGAATATGCTCCACATCACGAAGCAGTAGTATAATGGCAATGCCTTGGCAACCACTAAGATTACTGCAGTGTGAAGCTATCCAAAGTAGCTAGGTCAGTACCTTCTGAACTTTCAAGTAGGACCTTGAAGTGGGAATTGCTTGCACTCATTTAGACAAGGAAGTGAAACCTGATTATTACCAGCCACAAATGTTTGTTCACTCATCCTGGAGGAAATGATCTCCTGTCGACAATTAAGGAGTAATTAGCAGTTTCCTGGCTAGAATAAACACATCCAGCCAGTAATTTTCCCTTCTCAACCTTCGGGCAAGTGAACCATTGCCAGCCAGAGATGTTTAACACTGTCCAATCTCAGAAGAATTTCAGCCCACAGTTTCAAAAATGCTGTTTTAAGCACTCAGGGAATGCAAAGTTTCGCATAATACATTAATTTGCTAAGCAACATTCTGATTCAATATCCTCCAGCAGGTACAGGCACTGAGAACACCATTCCTATTGTGCATGTGGATGGCAGCAGACAAATGCTCATAAGAGCAACCAGCATTCCTGTTTGTTCATGGGGAAACACACAACCTATTCCTGGAGAGAGAAGTAAAACTATCAGTAAAAGGCAGTGCCTGCATCTGGGAATCTCCACTCCCCTGGAACAGGAGGTTTGCTGTTTCTATTATACCATTAATATCAAGCTCATTTTTCATTTCATAGCTTGCCAGCTGTCATTAAGTAACAAAATACGGCTGAAAATCTCACCAGTGATTCCTATTCTCTTGCATTTGATTTAAACAATTCACTTATTTAGGGAGCACGAGCAGGGCACGGAGCTCAAGCAGGTGTCAAAGAACAGACTGAGCTGCTCAAAGTTCTGCATCTCTAACAAAATAATGTGAGGCAGTCTGAAAAAAGATCTGCTACACATGACAAGACAATGTTAACTTTGCAGTACAATGGCCAATAATAAAGCAAACATACCATCTGCACAAGGCATTGCTCCAGAAGTACATTGAAGTGAAAATCACTGCTTTTCCTAAAGGTCACTGTGCACTCTCATCAGCACAACAGTCAGCTGCTACTTCTAGTGCTTCTACCTGGCCACATGTATGAAATAGCTGCATCCAAATCCAATCTATAATCAGCACCTTAATTTGTATTAAATCAGCCTGCCTCATATTTCCAAACGTGACGAATGTCATTAATCCACTAAACAGCTGAAGCTGATGAGACACAAAAGTCATGACCTCAGGATAGTGGAATGAGCACAAGAGTGGAAGAAAACTCTATAGGCCTCTAAAAAATGTTAATGTACCACAGCAGATATTAATATTTGAAATAAGGATCATCTCTCTTGATTATAAATTAAGATGAGAAATGTCATTGTGGTAGAAAAACCATAGTCCTGATGTTTAAAACTCCTTTCTGTTGAATAAACCCTTCACAGCCCATTTATTTTATTGTTCTGCTAAGCTCATGGCATTTTTTTATTTTAAACCAGTGACTGGAGCAGCCTTTTAAAGTTCCCTAAACAGCATATCAGGCGCGTTTCTTAAGATTGCCAACTAGTCTTTGCTATCAGTTAGGTAGTCTTTAAAGTTTATTTGCAATTTCACCCTAAATCAGATTTTAAAGTCTTAGACAGAAAGCCTGAATAAAGCCTATATTGAACCAAGCATGAAGTTCATGTGTACACTACATACTGTGCATGCTTTCAGAAACAACCTTCTGAAATGGCTCAGAAGTAGAAAGGATGAAATGTGAGCAAGGAGGGGACCTTACGATAAGTACAGAGCAGGCTTTACAGGTAATAAAGAGGAAGGTCTCTAGTTCCCTACTTCTTTTTCCTACCGTGTTGAAGTCATAACAGTTGCCTTGTTTCCCTAGAAGAGCTGATACTTAAAAACACTTATTCATGAACTGGGTAAGAGATTGACTTCAGTATTACTGCCATTTTATCTGGAGCAAAATCTCAAGTACACTGTAAGACAACTCTCCATAATCCAACTTTTGTTCTCACCAAGTCCTTTTTCAATTGGATTTGCAAAACATAAGCAAAGAATTATCCACTGGAAACATCCTTGTGGGGAGGCACAGCTTTGTTATCTTGGTCTTTCATTGCAATAACAGCTCCATTAACCAGCTACAAGTGGAGATGGTCTGTTGTTGTGCTGCATTGGATGGACTGGAAGTTAGAAGTGGTTGGGGGCACACAATTTAACAGCAAACACCTAGGCCTGAAATTGCTTGGATTGGGTTATTCTACAAGAGGAGCATGACAGCACACACAGTTTGTCCTCCCAAGTTCTGGAATTCCAAGGACAGAGCTTAAGGGCAGGACCCATCTTCACCTTTGACACTGACAGAGATCACCAAGCTGTGGAAGCAGACTGCCCTGGTCTGACGGACAGATGCCAAAACACAGATCACCTGAGAGTGGAGCTGGGGGAAGCCTCAGGCACTGTGCTGCCCCAGGGAAGCTGCAATGTATTTTCAGCCCAGCTTTGCTGGGTTCTTTATTCCACTGCTTTACATTTTAATTTCTTTTTATAGATTGATGAATGCATCTGACAAAAGGCAAGCATCTTGTTATGACTTGCTTTATGTATATTTTATTCCCATTGATTTTTACTTCCTCCCTCATCTTTCTCTTTTCAATGTACGTTCTTTTAATCTCCATATATCTGTTTTCTTTTCATGACACATTTCTCTTTCTTTCCTGACATCCACCACTTCTGGCTGCTTTGGCTTAGGGCTGATTGCTTTTTTTTTTTTTTTTCCTTCAGCCTTTTAGCATTCCCAGATACTGACTTTCCCATGTTTACAACCCTTGGTCACAAATTCAGTCATTCTGTTTCTTTTGCTTTTCGTCGAAGTATTAACCATAAACATAGTCTCACAATACCAAAATATGTCCTAGGGGAGACTTCCTTTTCCAAGTCAGGCCTTCTGTTTCACCAGACAAAGAACTGAGTCTGAATAGAGTTTATATCTTACACTCAGGGACTCAGACTATACTTTGAGCTAGTTAAACCCTGACTAATCTCATGGTTTTCCTACTACTTTTGCTCTAGAGCCTGAGTGTGCCAGCCTCCACCTGCTCTTTTCATTTCTTTTCTTGCTGTGCTATTGTTCTATCCCTATAGCTTCCTTTCTACTTACAAGAAAAATATTTTGCAAATGTGCAAGATATTATTATTCTACAACATTTTTTACATCCTGTGAGCTGTCCGTAACAGGCATCTAATGAATTATTTATCTATCAGAGATGGATTCATAACTGTTCATAAACATTCATTAACTCCAAAAGTAATGCTTTTGGGCTACAACTTCTGGACAAAAAAAAAAAAAAAAAAAATCACTGTAGTTGTCTAATTCACTTTTAAATGTGAATCCAGTCTGTGTCCAGGGCTAAGCTACAGCAGTTACTTTATCACCTGATAACCTCTTCCCAGCAGAGAAATGAGATCAGGGAAAGGAGAGGAGCGCAACGGGTTAAAAAGAGAAAGGATTTAATAAAACAGCCAAGCTGATACTAATACCAATGGTGATATAAAGTACATAAAGTCCTGCTTACCCCAGTGGATGTGCAGCACCCACAGTAAATGGCAGAGCAGTCCTCAAGCACAGAAGCAGAAACAAGTCTCCACGCAGACAAGCAGAAGCAGGAGGAAGAAAGAACAGAAAAAAACGGGCCCTCCCCAAACTTCCTCCCCTTATACTGAGCATGAATTCATGCTCTGGGACACACCTGTAGCCAGCTTGGCTCAGCTGCCTCCAAATTGCTAACAGCCTGGAAACAATGGCTGTCTTGGGGTTCTGCCCCAGCAAAACCAGGGCTAGATGGACATGAGTCTTTGGGAAATTCTCATCTCCTCAGTTATTCTTGCTCAAAAGCCTGACTCTGCCATTAAGAGTATGTCACAATTCACAGTAGACATTGGTGATGTTTTAAATGGAAGCAACTTTCTTTTGCATTTTATGGCATTTTTCCCTGACAAGAAACCATCTGAATTCCTACCTGTGATTAAGAAATTTGTGCCTGCCTTCATAAATCTAAGCACAGACACACTGCTCTTGAACGACACACAATACATCTTGTCTGGCTGGGTGGCAGCTATCATGAGAAGAAGGAAAATGCCATGGGAATGCTTATTTCAGCTCTGATTTATAACTGGATTGCTCATATGTATGAAACATTTATTTAGATGTAAACATCTGAGTGTCTTCTGAAAGATTCCTACTTGGCTCTGAAATTGAGACTAACATTTAGAAGAAAATGATAGCAGGTGAAAGAACAAATTTGTGCATGTTTTCTAATATTTCCTCCCTGAAAATGCGTCATGAGACAAAGACAAAACTAAAAGGAAATGTTGGTGTATTCAATATTAGCAGTTTATTTCCAATCTGCTTTCTGCTATTTTCACTCTGCTTGGGTGATTCATGTGTTTTTTTCAAATCTGTAAGCAAGGAAAACCTCTGCTCTGGGACAATTCAGGAAAATGCATCTGTACTTGTGGTTGCATTTGGTCCACAAACAGGAGACATATTTCCATCTCAGTAGATAATGCCTTTCAGGAAGCATTAAGAGGGAAGAGTAGTCACAGTATTCTGTACACCATGAAGTGATGTAAAGAGCAAATCAAAACAGATAAGAAGAACACTGCTGAAGTTTGAAATCGGTCTTCAAGTATTTTGATTTTTATTTCAAAATTAAGTGCTCCGAGATTTTCCTTTGAACAAGGAAATGGCCTACCAGTACCTGATGGGAGCTACAAGAAAGCCAGAGGGACTTTTTACAATGGCTTACAGTGATAGGATGAGGGACAATAACTTGGAAGAATGTAGACTTAGACTGGACATTAGAAAAAGATTCTTTATGGTGAGGTTGATGAGACATTAGAACAAGTTGCCCAGGGAAGTTGTGGATGCTCCTCTGTGTAAGTGTGCAAGGTCAGGCTGGACAGGGCCTTGAGCAACTGGCTCTAGTGGAAGGTGTCCCTGCTCATGGCATGGGGGGTGGAACCAGATGATCCTTACCAAGAAAACCATTCTATTGAGCTATGAAATGAACACAGGATTGGTGAAAGCTTGTCACAAAAAGTTGTTCTGATGAAAAGCACCTGCCCAGCTCAGCTTCAGCACCCAGCCATTCTGCAGGTGGAAGGAATGAGGGTAAGACAAGCAGCAAAAAAGTACCATGGTTTAGATTCAGTTGTTATAAATTCTAGCTCATCCAGTACACAACAAGGATGATATCAAGCTATTAGTTTGAGTTTTTATGTTTAACATTGAATGTTATTTGTTATGCCCAAGGAAGCAGCTGGACTTAAAATTAACAAGTTCTTGCTGGACTCAGAGAATGAGCTTCAAAGAAATACAGAAAATTACCAGATGCTGAATATCTCAGGTTTGTTGCTAGTGGCTTTTTGTTGAGGACTTCTGTTTATGTACAATGAACAATTTTTATTGAAAAATAAATATTCTCTTTTATAAATTTCAGCTGTGGGCTCCTGATGGGAGAAGCTGTTATATGAGGCTGTTAGTGATGTGAAACAACTGGCCATGACAATCTTCTGCATCTGTTGGCAGAACCTTTCTTCACTAGACTTCCCCTGTGAGAAATGTCTGTCTTTGTGGATTCCTTACAGCAGTAGTGACTGGTACTAAGTTCTCCTGACATCTTCTGGACTGTTTTATGCTAGAAGCTAGCTATTATTATTTAATGTTGCTCTTTCCCTTGACTTAATTGTTCCCCACTTTTCAACCTTTGGAAGGCAGAGCTTGAACTAAGACAAAACCCAAAAAACATACGTGTTTTGCTCTCTGTGCATTGCTTATGAGATAGAAAGATGAATTATGCTACACCACCAGCTGCTTTTCATACTTCTCCCAAATGTGGTTAAGTTGAAAAGTTGACCTTGTAATAGCCAATTATATGTTGCTGGCACCCATGTGCTAGGAAGCATAAAGACAGGTGGTATCATTGCATTTCTTCCTGCAATATGCATTGGTTACTGGACTGAAGTGAAACTTTTTATTTAGTGTGAGCATTCTAGAAGGGTAAGTCTGCTATGCTAGGGCTTTCTTTTTGCTGAAAACTAAGGCTGTGTGTGTAAAAGGAAAAGCAATCAAGCAGAGTATTGTCCTTGGTGTGAGTATGGTGTGCTTTATTCCCCTTATCATTTTTCACTGACAGGCTACTGTTTCCCAAAAGGTTTGATTAGGCTTTTAATTAACTTGAGCTGGAGGTGACGTGACCTCTAATTAAGTTTAATTTTGTTTCTTCTGGCAGTAAAATAATGAATGTATTCAAATTAGACACACAGATCAGCAAACCCCAGCAAGTTAGCAACTAATAATGAAGGTTGTCAATAAATGAGAAAAGGGTTTAAAACCCCTCAAATTTTTACTCTTAAAACGAATCCTGTTTCGTGAGCAGAAATTACTGAGGCAAATCCCATCATGTCTGTGGCAGCACTCTGTCCAAATCACTGCAGCTCCCCAATTAATACCAGCTAAGTAGCTGGCCTGTGAAATGACACAGTGATATCTCATGATGCAATTGCACTCATTTTGTATCCTGCCTGCCTGTGTCCATTTATTTTAATAGTTCAGCTGGGTATGAATTTTAAAAACGCACATGAGAAACTTTAATCTGCAAGGCACCAAACTGTAGGCAGAAGAGGAAGAATGAGAAATCCTCTTCTAAGTGTTAAAACTTCTCACTGCAGGTATCTGGCAGCCAAGGGAAGATGCCTGCTTGCTTCATGGGCTATGAAAATTGTACCATTCACTGTATGTATTCCTTTTGAGTCTATTATTTTTATGGGGGCTATTATTATTTGCTTTATAGTAGCACCTAAATACTCCAGGTAATAGAACATTCCACAATCCTAAGCACTGCATAATGATTGACAATTTATCCCCCAGTAAGTTTAAATTCTAGGTGGATGTTACTTCTGGATGGGATGAAAGTCCGAAGAAGTATTTTCAGGGGCGATGAGGATTGACTTTTCCAAGACTACAAATGAAGCCTGCAGCAGTTCCAGGAAAAGAACCCTGAAGTTTTACAGGAAGGATGAATTCTGAAATACAAGATTATCCTTCCTTTCCTCATCTCTATTTAACAAGCCTCTAAATTGTTTCAGGCAGGAGGAAAGGTTTTAAAAGCTTATATACAATTAAAGAGATCAATATTTCACAGTTGATGCCACAACAGCTTCCTTGATGAATATTATTTTGAGTGTGATGTGTGTGGTGAGTGAAAGAAAAAAATTATTACAAACCTGGGTATTTAGTACATTCTTTCAAAACTCAAACTTTTTTTTTTTTTTCCCCTGAAGAGTTTTCACTTGCAGTGACTTGCATGGGCAAATGGCTTCCCTGGGAGAAACACTGCAAAGGATTGATGTATTTACTAAGTAAATTTTGCTATCTATGGGAATCTCTACAAGATAGTCAATAGGAAAGGTTCACAGGTTTTTGTTTGTGGAGGTTATATTGTTTGAGATTTTGGTTTGGTTTTTGTTGGTGTGTGTGTGGGTTTCCTTATAATTAATTTGGCCAGTTCTCTTCAGTTAAACTCTTAAAGGATCCTTTCAATATTTTTATTACAAATTATGAAAATTAGGGTTACCCTTATGAAACTGGGATAAATTATCTAGAAGGTAGAATTACAAGTTAGAAACAATTTCATTCAGCTTATTTTCTCTTTTTTTTTTTTTTTTTCCCCTCCCCCTCTGTTTGCTTCTCCTGTTAGGATTAACATCTGCCTCACTATCCTACCTGGAGAATCAGCATCCTGAGTGCTACCTGTAGTTTCAGGTCTATTGGAAGATTAGCCTTTAATTAATACCCTAGAGAACTCTGAAACCATACTCTGCAGCTAGCTATTGAGGGGTAGAAACAGGACTGTGATTTGATGTCAATTTCTATTCTACAGATTTTATTTCTAGGCACATTTTAATATTTGTGTTCTTGTGACTCTTTCTGTAACTTGCAACTGACTGCTACTGCCTGAATACTTTACCTATGGGAATTTCCCAGGTGATGGAAAAGCTTAAGAGAATTACTCAAGGCTGTCAGCAATTGGTGACAAGGAGCTGCTGCTTCTAGGCTTTCCCTCCTCCTCCTTTTGAGCTACATCTTAATTAAAGTAAAGATGTTAGATGAGGTTAGTTGGTCTATGAGATCCAAATTAGTTAAATTAAATGTGGCTTCTTTTCCATTAAGCTAAGCAGATGTTGCCATAGAAAAAGAGAAAGAATGGTATGTTCACTCCTGCATGTTAAACTGCTACATTTGGGGCTTCATTCTTCCCAACTAGTGTCAGAGAGGTCACCTTGTAACGCCCCAGAGACTCATCACAAACTGGGAACGATAGCAAAGCCCAGGAGAGATTTCCGTGGCGTGAGTGGTACAACAGAAGTATGGAGAAAGTAGGCTTAAAAGACCTTAGAGTCGCAGGATGGTAGAATCACACAATGATTTAGGCTGGAAAAGTCCTTTAAGATCACAAGGCCCTACTGTAAACTCAGCACTGCCAAGTCTACCACCATGCTCTTCAGCACCACATCTACATGGCTTAAAATACCTCCAAGGATGGGGACTTCATCGTGGCCCTGGGCAGCCCGTTCCAATTCTTGATGACCCTTTCAGTGAAGAAAATCTTCCAAGCATCCAGCCTAAACATTTGCTGGTGCAAACTGAGACCATTTCCTCTTGCCCTAACACCTGCTACTTAGGAAAAGAGAAGCTGATACTCAGCTCACTATAATCTCCTTTCAGGGAGCTGTAGAGATGAAAAAGGTCTCTCCCTCAGCCTTCTCTTCTCCAGGCTAAACAACCCCAGTTCCCTCAGCTGCTCCTCATAGGTCTTGTTTTCTTAGACCCTTCACCCTATTATTGCACTGTTACTTAAAATTAAATGTTCTCTCAATAAGTCTTGAAAGATGTGTCACATTATCATAATAACGCTGAAAATATTTACACAGGCTTTTTCATTTTTGGCACATTTGAGCCTTGAAGCTACCTCAGAAAGAAGACAGTTTAAAGGAAAAAGTGGTATTTGAATAGAAAAAATAAAGTCTTCCTACAAGGTGGCTGGAAAGCAAATAGACAAACGACTGGGAACAGTACTATCTGGAAAACAGTCTGGAAGTGATTGTACAATAAAAATAAATAAGATGGGTGGTGACAATATGCTGCAATGGGAAGAAGCTGGAAGGTGAGGAAAAGGTTGCTGTCTGACAGAAAAAGGGGGAAGCAAATGCAGACATTTTAAAAGGAATGACTAATGAAAAGAGCAGACCTTGTGAAGGAAGGCCTGAGATACAGAAATGAATGCTAATACGTCTAGGTAAATTAAGGGAGGAGAGAGATTATGGATTGAGCTGGTAGTTATATATAGTTATATATAGGTATCACTGGTCCTTTCTTACCCTGAGTCACAAAAACCTGACAGAATAACATTAGCCCTGTGGGATTTCAATTTGAGTATGTCTCACCAATTTAGCTACTATTTTCAACAGCACAAAAGGGTCATTAACTGAAATTGCCAGTGGAAGAGGAAGTTCTATTTATAAAGTTGGATATGTTTGGTTGATTTAATCTGAATTATGTATTTACGAACTCTTTTATTTCAGAGGTACTTTTAATAAAGTTAGTAAAACAAGAATGTTATGATGTCAACAACAATACTATTTTCTCTGCTGCTGAAAAAGTAGCTAGCAAAACAAAACCACAATTCCTTGTTGCATTAAATGTTAAATACCATCTGATCATACTTACATAAGGTTGGAATTCCATTAATCATAACAAAGCCTGTAAGCTTGCCTGTAACAATTACCAAACCATACCAGGCAACATCATTTAGCTAGGGTTACATTTCTTGCTCCACAAGGATGCTGTTTTTCTACCATAACATTTGACTCCTAGTTATTTAGAGTAAACAATTGTGTACTCAATTACCTTTTTTTTTTTTTCTCTTTTTTTTCCAGAATGTCCATTTGTTATCTAGGCAGCTACACAGTAGAGACCTGTATTGTGGAGATGAAATGCAAATAGAATTCTTTCTGTCTTTTTTGAAATAATTCCCAGCTACAAGAACATGGAAAATATTTTGTCCTTTAATGGAGTTACTTTGCTTGTGTCATGTCTCATTTTGCTTGCTAAAGTAGCAGGCTCCTGAATGTTGCAGCACAAAGTATTTAAAATGTCAGTTGTATTTATCAGTGACTGTTTCTTTTTAAAATGAAAGAGAAGTGGTATGTGTTGATATCTTTGATTAAAGATTCAAGAATGTTTCGGGGATAAATCTTGCAAACTGCTCCAACTTTCTGGTTTTGTAAGTGAATGTGAAAAACTATTTGTGAAACTAGGGTAATGGAAAACTTATTCCACTTCTACTTTGGCCTGAAAAAGAACCTGATCTCCTCAGCATACCAAAACATCTGAATGTTTGTGATGCTGTCCAAATTGGGTGTGTCTAATTTATATTAGGGAAAATGAAATAAATATTATGACTGAGTGAAATCCTTGAAAGAAGGCATTAGTTCCCAGTCGCTTTAGATAATCACCTGATCTTTTTAAACAAATGGGAGCAAATTTCCTGGCTCACAACTTAGATATTGCTCTACCTTTTCCCAGTTAATACGTTCAAAGGCTTTGCTGAGAGTTGAGAGAGAAGGGAAAGAGACCTCCAAAAGTCGATTCAGAATTTATGTGCTGCAGTGCTCTCTAGAGGTCTTTTTTTTCCTCTCCGCTGGCTATAGAGGCAGTCCAGGGAAAGCAAACTCCTGATAGAAACATCTCAGAGGCCTCCAATCACACAGAAAAAAAGCCAAAAATAAAAAAGGGGTAAGACATTTTTGACAAGGCAATTACCTACGTGGGTATTTTTTGACAGCCTTTTTTTCCATTCTGCCAGCTGTATTGATTACCTTTTCAAGCGAAAACAAAACAAAAAAAAAATTAAGAAAATTGGCCACAAAACTTAAGGCATTGTTTCGGCAGAACAACTGAGGCCAAACAATGGCCTATTTGTTGTCTCAAAAAAGGAGAAATAAAGGTTTTCCTTTCAATTCCAGTCTTCCTCAGCGTTATGAGGCAGTTTAATTATTTCAGATGCCACGCTGATGTTATTAAACACTTCATTATTTTTTTTTTTTTTCTGGGAGCAGTGTGCTGTGCATGCAGCGTGGTTAATACTTTTGCTACAAGTAAATCACACTCCAAACTGCATGCCTCTCTGCTCTTTCCTTGTGTTTATAGCCTGTAGTGGTTTGCAGTATGGCTGCTGGCAGTTTCCAGCCAAGAAAAGACAAGTTACGTGAGTTTTAGGACACACACTTGCATTCTAAGCTAACTTTCTAAAGGTCAAATGCTAATCTCGTTCTAGTGTTTTGGAATTGGCGGCACAGGCTGGAGACTGCTGGCAGGTGAGCGTGTGGCATGAAAATTACAGCAGGCTTGTCAAGCAGTGTGGTTGAAATGAAACATTAATAAGGCTGTCTTCAGCTAGTAAGAGCATCTGCATCAAGTAATCTTCTATTACTGTCAAAACCTGATTTGTTAGTTGTGCTTTAATTTTGCTGTGTTGATGTATCGTGTTTACTGCTGTGGTAATCTAAGGTTTCTATGGCAGAGTTAGCATTTTAGACAGTACCTGCGGATTGTCAGCCCGTGGTAACTACAACGTGACTGCAACGGCAGCCTTTCCTAGAGATAGCCGCACTCTACCTGCACTTCAGCAAAGCACCTCGGCAACAGGAGCATTCCAACTGCTCTTTGTGATGACAAAGATGTGTGTGTTTACCATGGGAGAGAGCTGCCCAGAAGCTAACAGCCCGCATTGCTTGCGGCTCCTCAACTCCCAGCTCGCACTGGATGTGCCAGCGCGGCAGGTTCCATCGAGCGCCGCCGCTCCACACGGTCACACCGTTGGCTGACTGCGGACCCTAGCCCTCCCGAGGCGGGACTCCTGGCCCGGCTCACACTGACCGCTTAGCCCTCCCGAGGCGGGACTCCTGGCCCGGCTCACACTGACCGCTTAGCCCTCCCGAGGCGGGACTCCTGGCCCGGCTCACACTGACCGCTCATCCTCACCTCGGTGGGCCCCGTCTGGACCAGTTTGCGCCTCCCTCGCGGGAGAGAAGGGTGAAGCGTGGGCAGCGGGAAGGCCCCCGCGGCTTCCCTGGGCAGTCTCTGGTCAGACCGGCGAGCGAAGCCGCCGAGGGCAGCTCCCAGAGCCCGCGCCGCCGCCGCGGCACTTCGGCGGAGCAAGAAGCACTCGGCGGAGCAGGCTTTTCGGTGTCCTGTTTGTCTTCACTTCCAGAGCGCTAGAGGAACGCAGCCTCACGGCCGAGGGCTGCCCTCACGGCAGGGCCGAGCGCAGCACGGGCGCGGTACAGGCTGCGCGGGCATTTAGGCGCCCGCCCGTCATGAGGGCTGCCGCCGTTGGCGCGGGCGAGCCGAGCCTCACTCGCTGAGATCGGCCCCGGGGCAGCAGCAGTAGTAGTAGTAGTAGCAGCAGTAGCAGTGCTCTCTACCCGTCAGAAGGTAGTGGTTTCCTCATATGCTGCCCCCACGACAGCCGGTGCAGCTGAGCCTGAGGGAGGGCCTGCAGCCACGCAAGCATCGGGCCTCAGTGTGCTCAGCCTGGCATCCGTGCAGGACAGCACAGAGCTCACCTGTGGGAGGTGCGCTGGGCTAGAGGAGTTCCTCCGCTTAGTAACAGCTCCAATTTCAGGTGAGCAGGCGGAGAAGCATCAGGGAGTGAGTCCCCTTGCTGCTGAAGGGCCCGGAGCGCCTGGCCTGTGAGGAGCACTTGAGGAGCTGGGGTCGTACAGTCTGGAGGAGGCTGAGACCTCATCCATCTCTGCCTGAAGGGTGGCTGGAGCGGGAGGGACTAGCCTCTTCTCCTTGTTGCCAAGTGGCACGACTGCAAGAAATCATTGCAGGCTGCACCAGGGCAAGTTCACGCTGAATGTTAGGAAGTATTTCTTCCATGAAAAGGGTTCTTAAACATTGGAATGGTCCACCCAGAGCAGTGGAGGAGTCACCATCCCTAGAGGTGTTCAAGCACTGTGTGTGGACCCAGTGCTTAGGGACATGGTTTAGTGTTGACACTTCAGTGCTGGGGTGAGGCTTGGACTGGAGGATATTTGAGGTCTTCTATTTGGATGTATTCTGTGATTCTGTCTCTGCAATCGCTTGTCAGAGGGCTGGGGAGCAGAGGAGGAGATGCTGTCTGGCTGTTCTCACTGTGATGGGAGTTAATGAAACTTCTGTTTGACCTGTCCTAAATTAGGCTTCTCGTTACTCACTTGGAGTCCCCAGCTTCTCCAACACTTCACTGGTCCCATCTCTCACCTACTCTTACACAGCTTTTTGTCTATAATCACAAATGCAAAGAAAAACTCCTGATAACAGTGCCACATCTTTTGTGCAGATTGTCCCTTTGAGATTCTTCAGAATTCATGTCCCTTTCCTACCAGTCGAATATATGTTTGTCTGGTGCCAGCTTGGCTCCCATCAGGAACCAGGGAGGTGCTTAACTTTGCAACATCACCTGCCTCTTCTCACTTCTGCAGTCGTTCCATTTGTCTGCAAATGCTGAAGCATGGATGGCATGAAGTCTCTTACACAATCTGTAAGCTGTCAATAAGCCTTTTTCATATCTCTACATTTGCACATTTGACTACCTTTGAAAATTATGCCAGCTGAGTGTAAAACAACCCAGCAAGCTGTGGCTCAACAGTACATGTTGTAGTTTCAAAGGGCATCTCAGATCTCGTGTTTATGCATTTTAGTTTCTAAATCTGTGTCTGCTGTGGCACTATAAAAGTACTTTTCTGTTTACTACTGTAAGTTAGTTTTTCGTCTTTTACTCCCATCTGTCCAACTCTGGGACCATGCAGCTACTTGGCAAACTATTAAGACAAGGAAGGGAGAAACGGGTGTTTTGACACCAGTCTGAGGGATTCATACTGGATCCAAGGTGAGATTTTGTATAGCATTAAAGGCAGAGGCTTCATCTATACTGACTACTTTTCTCCTTCATAAGAAATGTTTTATCCAAGTGGAAAATAAAAGGCATACTCTGTTGCTTTCTCAGCAATACAATTGTCTGCTTCATTTCATTGCTTGGAGTGTGCTATTTTTCTCTTTTAAAACAGTGACCTGTATTAACTCCCATTTCTCCTTTGCATCCAGGAAGTGGCAATTTAGTTTTTTTTTTTAACAGCCTTACAATGCAGATGTAAACACCTCAGGCTTTTAATGTCCAGTTAATCCCGTTGACAGCAACAGGCAGAATTTAGCAGCATGACAGGAAAATCCATTTTGCATCACCATTTATTACTAGGAAATCCTGTCCCTTTCTTGATTCACGACAATGAAAAATCCTCTTTTGAGAGCATTGCTTGGTTTCCAATTTAAATTAAATCATGTCCTGCTTTGTTTAAATACCATCATCTACTTAACGTCATTGTTATTAAGAGCTTGCTTTTGAATAACTAAACCCAGATATTTAGAACTGCTTTTATCTGTTTCAACTACACCTAATTGCTCTAAAGGCTTCATGAGAAAAACTGCCCACTGGAAGAGTACTACTATCACTTTCCCCCCTTTATTATGTTTCATTTTTAAGATAAAGGAAAATGATTATAAACTTCTTTCACCAATGGCACAGTTTTTCAGTGTCATTTCCAGTTTAGGTAGCTACTTATTAATGTGTAAAGCAGTTGTAGTGTGATAAAACATAATGTTAAGTAATGAGCAGAGTTTAGTGCCCAAGTCACATTCCCAACTACGCACAGTTCATAGAATTTGTTTGGGCTGGAAAAGACCTCTAAGGTCATCGAGTCCAACAATCAACCTAACACCACCATGGCCCAAAGTGCCATGTCTACATGCTTTTTTGAGCGTGGTTTTGCTTAATCCCTGTTTGTTCAGGACAGAATCTATGTCCTATGGAAATGTTTTAACAGATTAAGTTTGGCTTCAAAGGGGTTTAGGTGGCATCAGTCCTGTCGTTTTTTCCCCACAAAGAAGAAAAATTAACCAGAAATCGGTTTGCAGTATACATTTCCCTGTCTTTCCTAAAACAAACAATTTACCCTCAGAACTCTAGGAGGAAAATTACACAACTTCCTTAGGAGAACAGCTGTTAGGAAGAGGTGGAAAATGTGAGTGGAGGATAAGTGTTTTCATATGTAAATCTGGGTATTGCTCGCAAGTCCACCACAACTAAGAGATTTAGGCTTCATTTCAGTGCTGAAATGGCACTGTAAGAATATGAGGAGGGATGCAGGTAGAACTGCAGACCACTAGATTTTTGAGGCAACAGCTTGCACATCTGAATACTTAGCTGCTCAGCATACTGAATCAGGAGATGCTTCTTTAGATTTGGAGTGAGCTGAGAGAAAAGCTCTCAGTGTGTAAATAGAGGATTCCTACATTCCACTCATTAGAAGCCAAGATCATAACTTGAGGGAAAGACTGAGATTTTAAATAGAATATAGTTCTCATACCAACAGGGACTATATGGGGCTAACCCAGACTCCTCTATGCAGAAGTAGCTGTTTTCTGTGGTATGGTATCACCACTCTTCAAAAGTAAAAGGAATCAATAGTACAGAAGGAGAAGTCTATTTAACTACAGGAGTAAGTGTGGAAATTTATTACAGGGAAAAGTATTTTGTACTATTTCAGAATTTAGGTGGGATTTTTTGTATATTGTCTGAAAAGATTTCCACTTTCTCTGCTTATACATCATACATAGGGTATTATTTCCTGGGAGGAAAACCTCTGGATCATAAAAAGAAAGGCAATCCAGTCTCATGGTATTTTAGAAAGTAGTTAGATCTCAGGGGAGGAGAGGCACATGGAATGATTAGTGCATGTAAGAAAATGATGTTTCATCTTGAACCTCTACAGGAAAGTCTCCATCTTCTTTTGGTCAGTTGAACTTCAGCTGAAAGTTATTAGTTGCACACGGTATTGACCTTAAAATGAATCTCCAAGACAGTAAAAGTATGGCCACTTAAGAATGTCTAAACAGCAGATGAATGACAATCATCCTTTTTGATCTCAGGAGACTGTCATCATTTTTTGTAAGAGAAGGCTGTTGGTGTATCCTGTAAATGTGCTCTTTCAAGAGAGAAGCTGTGGGGTAAGGAGCAGGTAAGACAAAGGTGACTTATGAGATAAAGACCTGGATAATAGACAGAGAAGATGAAAGTAAAAGATAGACCCTGCAATGTCTTTTATCTATTCAAGATCAAGGGATTCTTACCAGATTAGCATGAAAAGAAGCCTATACCTCATACATCATGTAGCAGCAGGCTGTGTCAGGCAGTCCTAAGCTTCAGGAAGGTTATTGCCATACTGTTCTGCAGCATAGGCAGACAGCCTCTAAATATTTTTCTGTGTCTGCTAATTCCTGAAACTTGTTTCTCTTTACATACCATTGCATTAGAGGAATACCATGAAGATGACCAGAGGGCTGGAGCACCTCCTTTGTGGGGACAGGTTGAGAGAGTTGGGGCTGTTCAGCCTGAAGAGGAGAAGGCTCCAGGGAGACCATATAGCGGCCTTCCAGTACCTGAAGTGGGCTACACAAAAGCTGGGAAGGGACTTCTTACAAGGGCTTGTAGTGATGGGACAAGGGGCAATGGCTTTCAGCTGGAAGAAGGGGCATTTAGACTGGGTATTAGAAAGAAGGTGTCCCTGCCTGTGGCAACGGGGTTGAAACCAAATGATCTTTAAGGCTCTTTCCAACCCAAACCATCCTATGAATTTACTTTCAGCAAAAGGAGAAAAATACATTGAAGGGACTCAGAAAACGCTATCAAATAAATTGCCAAGACATTGTTTGGCAAGGTAATGCACAATGGTGAAGTAGAGGACTAGCTGCAGTGTTTTTTAACAGCTGCTTCCAGCTGCCCTTTTGGACATCTGCCTGGGCTGGTCCAATATGACCCTTGTTCAAATTAGTTTTCACAGGACGTGTTAGATTAATGATCAGTGTGCTTCTCTAGCCTCCTGTGAGGTCGCTTGTATTACTGATTTAATTCTGTTATTTTATTTAACTTCATGTTATATTTTAGTTTTCACAACTGAACTATGCAGTAGCATCACATTTCAGCTTCTCCCTTAGGCCTGATCTTTGCCATAAGGATCAGTTTTGTACAGCTTTACCAGGCAGCAGGGTTTGTATTAACACCAGCTGCAGCAGGGTTGTAGTGGATTTCTTAAACAGTAAATCACACCAAAATATTTTTTGTTTGTTTTCTCTTGTATATTTTCCTATCCATACAGTTTTGGATGATCAGAAAATGTCGATGTTGAAGGTGTTTTCTATTTTTTCATTCCTAAATCCATGGTTAACCCTGTGTCTCTTATCAATTGCTGTGCTCAGAGAATACTTCCGACTCCATCATGTCAGCTTGCTGATAAAACCTGCCCTCCAAAAATGCTTACCTTGTTTCTGACAGTGGCAAATGTCTTCCTGGGACAGCCCACACCAGGAAAGCTCTTGCTGCTAAGGAAGAAGGACTTTGTGAGGCTCAATAATGTGTCAGGTCAGGACTTCCACATAGCTATGACCGACTCATTGGTACCTGAAAATAAAATTTTAGTTTTAAATGTTGTTATTATCATTCTTTTCATCAGAAATAACAAAACAGATGAAAACGTTCTAGGCATAGAAAGCATTGGGTAACATTTACTTCCCTCAAAATAAGAATTGTGCTCTGCCATATGATCTGCATCCACCTATAAGAGGCCTTTCTGTCAGTTTCTCCTTCAAACCAGAATTTGCCTATCTGATTGAAACACTTTCTTGAATCCTACCTGAAATCCTTCAGCTTGACAGCTACATAGAGAGCTCTCTAATCTATACCATTCAGCTGCCAAGACAGCCTTACTGCTTACAACCATGACTAGATGAAACGTGAACCCCTTCTTCCATATGCCAGCCAGCTTCCTGGTTTTGGTTTTACTACATTCGTGCTGCTGCTTCTTTCTCCTGTGCCTTCTTTCAGACTTCACTGTTGCAGTTTCCATCGGAGTCACTTCTATGTTCCCTTTGTGACACGGTCTAATGACAGGAGAGGCTTTTCCCACTTTATGACAGCTTAATAATGCAAACTGTGAATCCAGAAGAGCTTCTCTGTGTTTTCTGAAATATTCACTGGCACCCAATATGTTCAATATTTCAGATCTCATATTGCAGATAAAACATTCAAACAATCTGGGAAAGAGACTGAAAATGGTTAATAACCATCCTGTTTAAAATACACTTTACGAGATACTATAAAATTGCCTTTCCTACTTGTAGTGACTAATTCATTAGGCAATAAAAGCCTTTTTTTTTCCCCCCAGAAGCAATTTACTATTTAGTGTATGAAATAAAAGCAACAGGATTAGAATCACTGTTTCTTTTTAAAAGACACTATATCTGAATGTTCAAGTCCTTTGAACAATTTTAGTGTGACTACTGAACAAAACAAAGCGAGGTTTGGTGACCCTTTTTAGTGGATGAATAAGCTACACTAGACCTACTCTAATAAAAAGTCTCCCTAGATCAACCTTGCTGTGTTTGTGGAGGGCACTTAACAGGGTTCAGGCAGGTTAGCCAACAAAAGATCAGCCCAAATAGGTGCTAGTGAAGCACTGGAATGCATAGTCTCATTTCAGTGGCGTACTGCTGCATAATGAGAGACAACTAAAGACAACAATCTGTAAAAGAGAGAGATAAGCACTGCGGTGCAAAGCTTGTCTGAACAGCTGGATGTATAAAACAAGCAGGGCATGGACTTGCTTTATTTGCAGTTTCCAAGTCATCATAATGCAAACACATAGGAGCTTCAGGTTTTCTGCAGAAGTAGCCATCCTGTCAAACATCATGCTTGTAGAAAACAGAAGTTGTTTGTAAGTTAACGACTCCTAGTATTTCAGAATGAGAATTTCCCTGGGGCGAGTGTCTAAGTACACGAAGTGCAAGAGAAGTGTCCCACACTACAGATACATCTCCTTCAACCTGGAGAGAAAGCGGATACATGGACACAGTTGTCATGGTGGTTTGGTTTTGCACCCTTCTGTTGCAACCAGATGCCACTTTGCAAAGCACTACTTCAGCATTTGTCTGTGAAGAAGCCTGTCAAGTCTTCTAATCTAGTAAGAAGCTCTTTACTATGAGAGTGGTGGAACACTGGAACAGGTTGCACAGAGTGGTTGTCCCCATTCCTGGAGACATCTGAGGGTGAACTTGATGGGTCCCTGAGCACCCTGGAGATGTCACTGCTTGCTGCAGGGGGTTTGGACAAGATGTCCTTTGGGGGGTCCCTTCCAACCCGATGCATTCTGAGATTCTCTAAGGCATTTCCAGCAGGCTTGTGTTGAAAATTAAATGTGCATATGCAGCTATAGATACTTTGTGTAAACACAGTTCCAGTCCTTTTGTTGTCAGCTTTATCTCTCACACTTTTCATGGAAAGTAGAGGTTTTCACCCACATTAGTGGCGTGTGTAGCTCAGATTATTCTTGGTTGGTTCCTGTGGACTATTGTAATACAGTTAATATTCTGAATCACTAATTAACAGAATTTTCATTAAAACATTGTGTACTAGATAGTATTTAGCTGTAAAAAGTAAGCTAAATACTATGCAGTGCAAACAGTTTTGTCCAGCGGCTGAGTTTGACTCATTCAGGTGAGGTGTTTCATTCTATTTTCTGGAAGCAAATCTATTGTAATCCAGATGTTTTGACCTGTACTTCTGACAGAATGACAGCTGCTTTCTATGATCAGTAACATGCCCACTGAACTGCAGAGGTGTTACCAGAATCTGTGGGCCACTCCACTCTGAACCAAAGGCTGTTGGGAGAAAATGTTTGAGCTTTTCTGCTTGCTGGCTTTAAAACAATGTAAATACTGCTGAAATACTTAATGTCTAATTAAGTCATCTAGAGACATTTACTGGGGAAAGGAGAAAAGTGCTGTGGATAGAAAAAGCTGCTGTATGAAATAAGGAATCTTGTGGAGGCTGAAGCAAGCCAGTCATTGCTATTATATGCACTTTTTTATTACATGCACCTCTAACAGTTTTTGAAGTAGTATTAGTGCCCAGTTCAGCAGTTAAGGAGCTAGCAGAGCAACAAGCAGTGTATGAGAAAGCAAGAGATATGGATGTGCTGCTAGTACGAGAGGCAGGGTGGAGGACTCTCAGCTCCAAGCCTGAACACCCAGATAAGAGAAAAGTTGGTGTGCACAGTTCAGCAAAGATGTCACAATTGTAGGGAAAGAGGAGTGGTGGGGAAAGTCTGCTGGGTACGTGTGTGATTTGGATGGGCAGATCTCCTTTACAGCTCAGAAAAAAAGCCTGGTTTCGTTTGTGCTCAGGAGTTGGCTGTCTTTGGCTGCTACCAGCAGTTTTTATCCACGGGGACTCAAGGAGTAAGTTCCCTAAGATCATATGTAGCTGTTCTGCTCTTTAGGTAACGGACTGTGGTAATGGGTTGGACTTGATGATCTTTGAAGTCTCTTCCAACCTTGCTCATACTGTGATACTGTGATGAAGACTGCAGAGGAGACACTGTTCTTACCAGCCATGGTCTCCCACAGGCACAACTCCAGCATGAAGAGGTGCAGTTTGTGTCGTCAGAGAAAGGAGAGACTGAGACATTATGGCAATTGTACTCTACATCTGTAGCCAAGAGGATATCCAGAACCCACAAGTTCACCTATCAAAGGTAATTCAATTTTCCAGGGAAAATCAGTTCTGTGACCTAGATAGTGATAAACAGAGCACGTTGCATGCATTAGCCCAGTGTACCACAGTTAAGGCTGCAGTAAGTTTTGCATTTAAAGGGAAACTGAATCTTTTGCTTCTCATTAATGACTCAGACTTTGTGCTGGATGCTGGCATTTGTGAGGGTCTTCTTTCCTTCCTTTTTAACGTGTACAAGTGTAATAGGAGACAGAGCCTTGTGCAGCACTGAATTTCATCATCACCAGCACTTTGCAGTTTTGAAGTGCTCAGGGCTGTTGCTTCTATTCACTGGAGATGCAGGGCAACAGCACCAGAAGAGCTCTTCACAAAAGCCCCAGGTATGCTTAATACATCCCCTTAATCTTGCTCAATGAGAGATGCTAGAGCCTTTATACAAGAAAAACAAAACGTGGTGTGGCTTCAAAGACCACTGTGTGCCACTCTCCTCTCTACTCCGGCACGGGCAGAATAATGACCAGAGAGGTTTGCTGCTGTAGGAAATGGCTCCACTATCAGAGTGTGATGTGTGGAGAGGAGAAGCCCAGATGGACAGACAGCTTTGCCACTTAACTCAGACCTTGCTCAGCTGTGACCCCCACCTAGCTACCTCCTGCTAATTGATCTGTTTTAACGAGCAAGAAGCAATCAATAATCACACAAACTCTTTAGCAAGGGGAACAAGTAATCATCCTGTCATGTCTTGTTATGCCAAGGCTAATTACTGGGCACTCTTGCCATCTACCCAGAATGGCAATCATTTTGCAGATTTTATGGAAAGGAAGAGGATCAACAAGCTTTTATGGGGTAGGTTTAGCCCCATAAGAGACACTCCTGTCTATTTTCTCCTGTGCCTACTTCTATATGGCGTCAAACACTTTATATATACTTAAGTAGGTAAAAATTAACACTGACATCATAAGACCACTGAAAAAAAATCAACTCCATTTCTGTTTGCTGCACATCTGTAAATATTACATATATAGTAAATAATATGATTTAAAATTTCAAGATGAAAGCAAAACAAAAAAAAAACCCCAACAAATAATTCTTGATTGTCTCCCCTCTTAAATCTTAGTGACCTCAGATGAAATGATCTTTCTAAAGACTTGTTACATTACTTATCAATAAGCCCTTTAAAATGCTGTGGCTCATGTTTACTTAGCTAGTAACGAATTTCATGGGTGTAGTCTATAACTAAGAATGAAGCCATTCTCATGTGGGAAATGCCTTTTCAAATGTACTGTTCTCCTTATTTCCAGAAGCAATGAAAATTTCATTACACAAAATCAATTTACCTAAACAGGCTCAAAGAACAGGACCTTGTAAGCGAATTCAGGTCCTCTCCTTTTGTTTCAGACTGGTGTTTCATAGACTAGCTCACTAATGCAAATAATTTCCTCCATTGTTGATTCTTGGCTAAGGAGAATTCTGCCTCTTGGTGTTGTATCAGCTTCTGGGTCTGTGCAGCTTGCTATTATCCAACATAAAGCTGTGAAAAAATGGGACTTGAAAAGAGAAAAAGCATGCCCAAATGTTTTTGAAGCCACACGTTTCTAAAAGCCAGTGCAAACCCATCTCAGGGAATTCGCATGACAGCAGATCAGTTTTATCCAGCCAAAGCACATGGTGTTTGGTGGTCAAATCAGATATATTTTCATCTGCAGGTGTAAATACGTCACTGGAGGGGTTGTTTCTCAGAACAGAAAAAGCATAGAGGCTCTGAAATTTTAAGTTTCTTTTTTTTTCAGCTGGCCTGTGTGCATTTCATTTTAAATGCATTCATATCTGAAATGACTCAGCTTAGGAAAGAAGCTTTTAGAAAGTGTCTTTGCTAACAGGCTGCTCTTATACCAGAGAGCTCAGTTTTTATGTTGGCTTAATCTTGCATCCTCTAAACACATTATATTTATTTAATCCCTCAGGAAAGCCTCACTGCTTCTAAACTCAGCATATGGTGAACAATCACTAGAAATGGCCACACTGTTATCAGCTTAAGCTTGGGATAATTTGAACACAAAAAGAAATGGCATGCGAAGGGTCATGATTATCGCAGTGTGACTACAGGGAAAGAGCTACTGGGTGGTTGGTTCATTACTCATAATCTTTGGCAAGTGACACTGATGCTTGTATGTATGTACAGCTTGGGCTAGTACTGTGGGGGGATTACATGGAGAACTAGCTTACAAGGTAGAGAGTCGTGGCCTGGGCTCTCCAAGCACTCCTGAGTGTATCCCAACAGCAAAGCAAGACACACAGATTTAAATTACACTGCCTTCTTCATAGAAACAACAATTTCTTGAATACACCAAGAGATGATTTAAAAACCAACACTGTTCCTTTGGGGATGGACAGGAAGGGAATAAGAGAGAGGAGTCATAACAGGAGCTGCCTGCTGCATTGTGTATGAGATATTTGATACATCAACCAGATTTTTGCCATAGTGTTTTGAATTGTTTGAGGATAGGAAGAAGCTGGAGGAGATGCTCAGTTCCATTAGCAGCACAATCACTGTAGTTTACTCATCCAAAGGCAACTGACTCTTTTCCCTGGGAAGAAATTCATCGAGGTGTCATGCAAAACAGCACTTTTGTGAGCTGATTATCTGAAGATACTACCCTGTTGGTTAAGCCCCTGGTTGTGACAGTAGTTACTTTTATACAAAGGTAAAATATTTATGTGTGTTTCACTTTTTACATAAACCTGTCCTAAGTTCCACTGCTTAAGGCAGACCTATGATCAAACCTTGTGGATTAATTCAGAAGGTGGAATCTTCCTTTACAATTTTCCATCAGCAAGACAAACAGAGGAAACAGTGTATTAAATGAGCTGACACACTCTTATTATTTCTACTGATTGTTCATAGAGTAGATTATTCACCAGCTAGAACTTTGGTATACTCTTGGTAATAAGTCTTGCGTGACAGAGATAAACACATCTCCAGAGTCATAAAACTACAAGACCTGATCCTAAACAATTCAATAATCTACCTGGTTATTCATTTCAGCAGCTAGGTGACCAAAATGTCATTCTTAATTGTTAGGATCATAGAATCAGTCAGGATGGGAAGAGACCCCAAGGATCATCCAGTTCCAACCCCTCTGCCATGGGCAGAGACACCCTACCCTAGATCAGGCTTCCCAGAGCCTCGTCCAACCTGGCCTTAAACACCTCCAGGGATGAGGCCTCAACCACCTCCCTGGGCAACCCATTCCAGGCTCTCACCACTCTCACACTGAAGAACTTCCTCCTCAAGTCCAGTCTGAATCTCCTCACCTCCAGCTTTGCTCCATTCCCCCTAGTCCTGTCACTACCTGATAGCCTAAAAAGTCCCTCCCCAGCTTTTTTGTAGGCCTCCTTCAGATACTGGAAGACCACAATAAGGTCACCTGGGAGCCTCTGAGTTATGAGCATCCAGATGGATCTCTCAGGAGTATATGAGAGTAGTGGTGTTAAAGGGGACACAAGTAGCTTGTTCTTCATAATGGTTTTTTGAAAGATAAATTATCAGTTAACAAGATACACAAGGAATAGAACAGCTAAACTTAATTTCACAACTCTTATTCAAGTGGCAAATTCTTACTTGTTTGAGTAACTGTCAGTGAATTCACATGTGAATAAAGATAGAGAATGTCAGAAATCTGAACGAATGTTCCACTCAAATACTTGTGGAAAGAACCATTTATTACTTGTTAAAATCAGCTTATAACCTACTTAGATATTAGGTATACTTACATCAAGTACTGTTGAGCAAGCAAGAATCTACTTTTGAACACAGGTGTTTAATTAATTTTAGAATCTCAAAAGTGAAATGACACAGACTTTATAATGGGAACAGAATAAGGACAGAGAAATCAACCTGTAAATTGTTAAAATGTTAGATGTTTTTTCTCCTCCAAAGTTGCTTTGCTATAGTTCTGCTGGTCTAAAGGATGTAGGGGAGATCAAGCTTGTAGGTTGAGGTAACATCTATTAGACCAGATAATACAACTGAAAAAAAATTAGACAAATCTTCAAATCTAAACTGGAAAGAGCAGACTTCAGAGCTAAATGGAAGGCCAGTGTTCCTCTCAAAGCCTAGTTGTGCACTTTATCAGCTGGCCTACCCTTGGCAGGAAAGCTAAGGACTCATCAGGGAAGCTGATGCAAGCTGTCTTGTCCTATTCTTCTGGGATATATTAGCTACAAATAACTCAGATGAGCAAAACTGTCGAGAGATGTTTATGATGTGCATAATGATCCAATCCAGTAGGTCTCTTAGTGGTTCTTTCATCACTTTTTGGCATTATTTTTAAAGTTTTAACAACAGTGCTCTCCAGAGCAATGTGTAACCTGCCAAAATGTAGATTCCCAAGTGCTGCAGGTTCTGAATTTTTTTTCTTTTCTTGCAACAGCACCGTGTGGTAGCTAAGGTTTATATAGTGGCTAGGGTCACAAAGCAGGCAATACTGACCTTCAGCAGTGAAACCAACTGCTTGCAAACAGAGCATCTCAGCAGCCCAGGGCACATGAGATCAGATGAGCAACACCTTCTGTTGTGCCTCCTGTAGCACTCTTTGGAAGAAAGAGAGGATGCCTGCCCATTTACCCTGTCTTCATATTCACTCCTAGGCCAAATACAGTACAGAACTGTGCCCCTTGGAAAAAGTTCAGTGAGTCTCTTGACCTGCTTTGCAGCAGGAACTTCAAGCCCTCTTCCTTTCTCTTATGTTAGTTACAATAACAAATTCCACTAGGGATACCTGTCAGTCACTGCTTGTGTACAAACTCCTCAAAGCCAAAATGTTCAAAGAAAACTTTTGCATTGTCCAGTAGCAGAAGGGTTGTTATGTACTTACAGCAAGAAATAGTTCAAATACATTCAAAGTATTTTTTGGTTTTTTCCCCGTGTTTTCAGTTTAGGCCAGAATCCTGCCTGCCTTGGAATGCTGCCACAGAGAGTATCAGTGGCTGCGTGAGTCACATTTTGGTCTAAGAAAAACATAGAATAGCATGAACCCATCTCTTAGCAGCTCTGAGAGATTCAAAACTGTGATTCCCAAGGCGCTAAAAGCTTTGGACTTTACTGGTGTCTCACAACTAGAATGGCCACTTCGCTGGGTGGAGGCTTTTGTGAATGGTAAGTTTGTGCCTGCTGTTTTTTGTCCAACCTTAACAAAGATTGCCCTTGGGAGATGAGATGTTAGCTTTAAAAAGCTGAAAGAAAGGAATCACATTTCATTTCAAATACCATGATGGCAAGCACAAGAGGAAGCTGCTGTTAGGCACCTTCAGGAAGTAATCAGCACACAACATTGAGATCAAAAGTGGAGACCACTGGCTTAGATACCAGGACTGCTGTGTCAAATGAATTTTAATACACTCAGACTGAGGATCAGGACTTGGCTTGAGTCTAGCCTTAGGGTTCCACCTCCTGCCCTCTCCAAACACTGCCTCACAACCACCACTTCAAAACAGAGGGGTGGCTTTTGTTGTCATCATCGTTGTGGCTTTGTTTTCTACTTGCAACGATTTGCAAAACGGATAGAAATCTGGAGGAGAGGTAAGGATTTCAGACAGACTTCCTCAAGGCATTTGGCAGCACAATGTCAGGGCAAGTTCAGAGTGAGAAAATCAGTAGAATTTAAAATTCTTATCTGGTTTTATCCCAAAGAAAGATACTGGTTGCTGAAGCTACACTGCTAGCTACATATCCTGCAGAAAGCAATTTAGGTTTTTAGCACAGAGAGGACACGAGCAATTTTCCAGCCCACACAGTCAATCAATAGGAAGCTCTCACTTCCTCTGGAGGGAAGAGGGACTTGTGCTTAAATGACAATGATTCCTAAGACTGCTTGAAAACATTATAATGGTACAAAACAGGCTTTTGAGAAGGGAAAAAAATGAAGACGCAAGCAAGAAACAATTTATACCAAAGGCACAGGTGACCAAGAATATTGAGGAAGCTGTCAAGGCCTACTGCAGATGCCAAAAATGAAAGCCAAATTCATAAAGCTAATCCACACTGCTGAGATAGCAAACCCCTATGCCTGATATAGAGATTTGGTTCCAATAAATGCCAATGTATCTGCATTTGCTTTAGACTCCTCTCTCAGCTCCTTTGGTAGTCTTAGGAAAAAAACAACTGCAGTTAAACAGATGAGCATGCACATCATATCTGACATCTCAGACATAGTGATGATGGCTGTCTGTAATGTCACTCTGTGGGGCACCGGTTAAGAAGCATTTGCTGTGAAATACAGGTTTAGACGTGGGACGTCTAGTTTGCTATCCCCTTTCCCAATAGCCTGGTGGAGAATGGTGTCAAAATAACAAAGTGCCTATCAAGGTGGCAGTGGAATGAGACAGCAGTCTGTATTTAGCTCAGCAAAATTAGAAGATTGCACCAGTGAAGCATGAGTTGACACCTGCTGACATTTCATTTAACTGAAAACTGAAAAAAAGATTACTGGCTTTGAGTAGAAGCGGATGTCAGAGGCACAGAGGATTTGGAGATATACAGAGATATGGATAAGCCAAACAAAAGTATTTTTTAGTGTCCCAGAAGATGGCAGCTCGCTAGAAAATGACACTGAGCACATCTGTGATGAGGATGTGTGGCCGTAACGTGCAATTTTGTCTCAAAAGACCCTTGCTTCATGTTTATGAGTCTGTCAGCCCCACTGGGCATCTACTGAGGAAGATCACAGCTCCAGTCCAAAGGCAGACTTAATGGCTGCCAAAAGTGAGGACAGTAGCAGGCAGGCAGGGTGAGTTACTGTCCAATTAGACAGACTTAGAGCGTGCTGACATCAGAAAGGAGCCTATCAAGTCCAAAAACCAGTGCCAGTCACCTAGAATATTTATTTTAGCATTTTGCTTATTAGGCTAGCCACAAGCATGTGGCATTTGCTGTCATGCAGCCTTGAGAAAATTTGTTATGAAAAGTGACTTCTAATTGGTAATTCAGAGGCAGGAGGAACTCAGACACTGAATATAGCAGACAAATTGCAAGCACTTTGTCTCAGAGAGTATGTCTTGCTGTCAACCACCACCTATATTCTTGGCCCTCTTACCGTGCATGTTTTCTCTGCAATAACTTATTCCTCAAAAGCTTGGATTTAGCTGTACTCTTGTCCCAGATGTCTTGCACTGAACTTCTAGGATAGAACTGTTTAAAAGCAATACAGTCACACAGTCAGAGGGTATCAGCTATGACTTGTAAACAGCCTGTTCCCTTTGGCCTTAACACCATGAGAAGTAGAGAATGGAAATTCTCTATTTAAACTGCTATAATAGCAGTTATCTAGTAGTAGTAGTAGCAGCAGTAGTAATATTAGAGATAAGGTAAAGAGATGAAA
The DNA here is from genome assembly GCA_013399055.1 of Ramphastos sulfuratus. Taxonomy (NCBI): domain Eukaryota; kingdom Metazoa; phylum Chordata; class Aves; order Piciformes; family Ramphastidae; genus Ramphastos; species Ramphastos sulfuratus. Next base: position 231,356 of record WBNM01011263.1, on the reverse strand, counting down.
TCTAAATTAGGAACCCTTATAAAACTGAATTTTTTATGTCTGGAGTTTTGTATCATAGATCCGTCCCTTCATCTGCTGTAGATTTCTCTGTTGGCAGAGAACCAGCTCTGCTCTTCATCTTCACCTGCCCACGCTTCCTTTCTGGGATTGCCTTGGTGTACCTAGCAATGTACCTCACGAAGGAATAGTAGAACTTAATGTTTCCAAATTCGAGATCATGTAAGAAAAGACTTCACAAAACCTTCATTAGGTCTTTCAGAAATTCTGGCTGTGATCCATGAGGTGCATGTACACACCCATAATTCCTCCCTTGACCACAGATGTGGAGGAGTTGAGAACTTAATGACTCCTTGTCGCTGAATTGATTTACATCAACGCTTCCTTCAGATAATAAATGCAAAGTTTTCAAACACGTTCTACTGTTTGCAAAGATTCAGCTATAATAACAGGAGATGGCATGTTGCTAGGTTTCCTTTTTCTCTTCCACGCAATTGTCAATCAAATTATTGCTTAATGTAAAAAGTTATAGTTGCTGTAATCAAATAGAATTTACAACTTATGCTAGGTGGCATGATATTGCATCAGGACCACTCTCAGAGCTACAAAAAATTCTTTTGTCAGCACTTTTCTTATGAAGTTTGGTTTTCATTGAGTTTCTAATTAATTCACAAGTTTGTCCAAACTTCAGATGCATTTGTGCATAAATACAATTAAAACACAGTTATCTTATATTGAAGAATATGAAGGTAATCAGTAGTAATGAATCGAAGGTCAGAGTAGTCACACGCAGATTTACTTGGTTTGTACTTCTAATTGCAAGTATCTTTACACATGTGCTCTTTCCTTACTGCTTGGGCACTCTGGCTTACACAATTTCCAGTGTTCCCTGTTTTCAATTTCAAATCCCATTTGAGCAGATTACTGTAGAAATCATTTCTATTTCCACTGCTGGGAAGCTGCCAAATATTTAAAGCATAAAAGGGTTTTTATACGGAGCAAATCCGTTGTCAGTCTAGCTCTGTGATATTTCCTGTCAACTCTCTCAGTTTATTCCTTCATCTGAATTCATGTTCAAAACCAATATTTATTCTCCAAACAAACTCTTGTACAGTCTTAATTACAGAAGTTAGCCTGGACATGTGATTTCTGGGTTTTAAGTTATAGTACATGGCTTTAAAACAAGCTGTCATTATTTTTTTTCCCAGTTTCTTTTATTAGAACTACCAGATCATTTTTCTCACAGTTCACCTCATCCCCAGTACAATTCCTGGAGATAAATGCCCTTTTTTTTTCACACAGGAGCTAGTAAAACACTCTAACAATTTGTCCAGGGAAGTTGAGAACTTTTCATCCTTGGAGATATTTATGACTTGACTAGACAAGGCTGTGAGCAATCTGATCTAGCTGGCTCTGCTTTGCACAGCTTGGACTACATGACCTCCAGGGAGCCAGCCTACATTTTTCTGTTATTTTATGGTTCTATTTTATCACACTTCATATAATAATAAAAACCACACCAAAAAAACCCCAAAACAAAATGAAACAAACAAAAAACCCAAACAAAACCCCCCTGCAAACCCTGTGTTAGAAAGAAAGTTGGTAATAATTAATATGCAATTATCATGTAGTTAATTTCTAGGTATCTTTATTGCCTTCTACGTTAGCATCAGGAAAAGAATAGATGTTTGTGTTATCACAGTTGAGTTGCTCAATGAGAAAAAAAAAAAAAAAAAAGCAAAGTTGTTGTAGTGCAGGCCTTAATGTATGATACAAATAAAGCATTCCAGAAGTGGAAGTTCTTTGGAATTTAAATATTATGTTGTATTTTCCCTTAGGCCAGTTGCTACAGGAAGCAAAGCAGTTATCAGAGGCCCTGCTAACCTGACTTTTTTGCCCTACACAGCCTGAGAGGCACATTGTTCCTAGTGCAAATAACACAGATTTATACCTTCTAATCCCAGGAGGTCTGTCCTGGATAGGAATGCATAGGTAGGTCTGACCAGAACACCTTATTAGCAGTTTTTAAAAATAGAGATGGTTTGAAGGCAGGAAAAATACAGTTGCTAACAAGAACTTATTCTTATGATAATTAAAAAAAAGTGAAGCAGCAATTAGGAATACAGCAAAGCATTTGTTCAAAACGTCTCACCCTCCACAAGAACAACTAAGCTTTCTCTCTGCTTTGCGTCCCCAGCAAACAACAAATGCATATTCAAAAATAATTCCTTTTAATCTCCCTTTAAATTCTGAACTGTAAGAATGCAAAATCTGTAAAGCAGAGAGAAACAGATTTACTCTTAGAAGTTAATTTAATCCTGGTAAACCATCCATTCCATCTGTCAGCAGTAATATAGTGTACTGTGATACCAGAAAAATGTGTAAAAAGTAAAATATGCTCTTGAAAACTACATTATTAGGCTGAAGCTTGAAAGCTGAAAGTCCCTGAAAGTCCCTTCACCTGTGTGGGAAGCTCCAAACCCCAGCTGAAAGGAAAGAACTTTGTAAAATGATCTGTCCACAGTGGAGAGTTCCAAATTCACATACACTTGAGCGCTCCTGGTCTTTCTTTGGAGCGGGCACTTCACCGAGTGGTGCACAGATGAAGAAACTAAGAGCTTGGTCTAGTGCCCCTTTATGGAGCTAGCATCACAATGCATGTTTACAATGGAATCATAATGCATGTTTGCAGTGAAATTCACTTGGTTACTTCTCTAATGCTCACTGATGATCTGAACCTAGTACACAGCTCTTTAATTACTAACAAGACCTCAGAAACGACCAAGGAACAAACTGCTGGAGCAGCCTATGTCCACTGTGTGATTGAGTCTTGTTAGATGATGCTGCAGGACAAGATTTCCACCTTCACTGAATTGGGAAGGAAATAGCCTTAAGTGTAATGTGGTATATTTTAGGGCACACAGCAAGACATAGTTTTTAAGACATAAGAAAATATATCCTGCAACAATTTTAGGTTGCTGTTGTCTTACATTAGTGGCCCTGTGCCGCAGTACGCGTGCCACTGTGATCTGGACATACCCTCCTTGAAAGTTCTGTATTCCTAGTGCTTAAGAAAAACTGAATTCATAAATTGGAGACTTGACTACAGAGGGATTTGGGCAAGGTTTCTAAACCCAAGTGATTTGGCACTTCTGCCCCATTGCTTTCTGAGCATCTAAATGTCTTTTGTAAAGGGAACTTAACTGCATGGGAACACTAATTTCTCAAAGGTATCATGGGAATTATAAAATATGAAACTAAACTCACATCCGCTGCAACTCAGATTTCTCCATCGACCCTTTTTTTTTTTTTTTTGTAGTGAATGAGAATAAAAAGATTAATGAAACTAGCACTTACATGAATATAACTACAATGAGGAGAAATATAAGAATTTCATAAATCACAGTGAAAACTAGATCCCATTTTCTGAATGATTCTTTAATCTTTTAAAAGTTCTAGTAGCAATCGAAATAAAGAAATAAAAGTTTAGACTGTTTCTAACTTCTATCAACTGTTTCATTGATTGCAGGGCTTTAGAAATGAAAAATCAGTTTGTTCACTGCAACACTTCCAATAAATCACGCTTAAGGCGACACTGTGCTATTATATTACAAAGTCATGTGATAGAGAAACATAATGGCCTCTTTTGTAATCCCAGGGTGTTCAATGGAGTATCCTCATACAGCAGCAATTTGATATTTTGCAGTTTTAAAATGTAATTGAAAGCCTTTTTATTGGGCACATTCTCATTACATAGTCACACAGCCTTCATTTGATAAAGCTGTTTAACAGCAGACTGAAAATGAATGAAGAATTAGAAGGGAAAAAGCCACTGATGAGAAAGAGAAAATAAAAAGCTTGGGAAAATTTTAATCACTGTAAAATTCGAGGTAATGCCATTGCTTTTCGAGGTATCCTGATTTTTTCTTTGCCAGCATTCAAAACTCTCTATTACATTAAATACTTCACTGCAGCCTTGCAAGGTTTTCCTAAGATTTAACCTGGCAATTCGCTGAACCCCCACCGAGACCACAGCACTCTCTCAATTCCCTACGTGCCACCAGCTTCTACCTTTCCCTTCTCTGTTTTCATTCCTTCACACCAGCTCTGAGGAGCTGTACGAAGTATTTAGAAGCACCAAGCACAAATTTAGCTGCCTTTCTCTTTGACAGTCTGTGCATCTCTTGCCCCTCCGTATTTTTTTCTTCCTGCTTATAAAGGACCTGGCCCTTTTATGCCTCAAATTCACACAGATGAAGTAGCTGCTGGGTGTTTTGTAATTAAGGCTGACCTGCATTTCAAGTTCAAGAGGTTGGCCCAATGTCACAAAAAGTGGCTGTGCTGGGTAACTGATTGTGAGCCGTGGTCCATTTGCCTCATATCAAAGAGAACAGAATTCTGCCACTAATTCAACACAGGAAACTCTCACCCTGTGTTTTTCTATCAGAATAACAAACTACCATGGGTCAGAACCCCCCAAGAGAGATAGAAACCAGATTAGGAGACCCATCATGCTTCATTTTTCCCTAAATTTTTCTAAGCCAAGACTAAATGGAATGGTTATAATTTTGAAATCTATCTTTGCTAATCTCTAAACTCTAACTCTCCTTCAATTTTGTTTTCAGCAGTTGCCATGAGACCATTCCCATAAGCCTGTCTTATACTGATTGATTCAGAGAAAATAGAAAAGTATAACCCAAACCAACTTAGGGTAGAAGAGTAACTTTCATTGCTGTAACTAAGGACAACCTTCTCTCACTTAGCAATAAGCTGTGCTGAAATTTTGTCAGAAACTGGCAAAAAATGAGCAAACAACATCTACACTTTTTTTTCCCCTCTGGAAGTTTCATCTCTTAACTGTTCAGGAATACCTCTGTCACAGTGAGTACAGTGGTAATGAACAGATTTAGGGTGCTGAGAAGCAGAAGGAAAAAACTATCAAGTAGAAACTCTCCTTATGTGAGCCGCAGAAATGTGAACGATGCTTCATTCTTGGTTTCTTGTGTCATTTAGTTCATTTAGAAGACCTGCAGCTTTCTCGGTTGTACTTCTCTTTTTTTTTTCTCAGATTCTCTGAAATTATTGGTGCCACCCACTGCTATTTCTGCCTTCAGTGGCCTAAAAGTTTCTGCTTTGTACTCCTTTTCTATTTGATCTACGTATATTTTTTTTTTCTTCACTACAGCATCATGGCTCAGTGGAGCTCTAGAGATCTTAAAAAATGCTTTATCAGTATACTGTATATCCCTCCTCATTTCATTAATGGACACAGATGTCAGTTATTAATTTTCCTATCATATTTCTTTCTGATGTTTCAAATAGTAAGAATATAATCCAATTTATCTTGTTATTTCAGCTTTTAAAGCAGAAGGTATTAAATAATTCATGATGGCTGCCTTTGAAATGACAAAACCCAAGATGCACATCTGACAGGGTTCAGGGTTTTTTCTTTTTTTTTTTTTTTTTTTAAAAAAGAAAAACCCAAAAGACCCCCTCTCAGGGGGTTTGGTGTTTTTTTTTTTTTTTTTCTTTTTTTTTTTTTTTTAATATGGTTCAATTAAGGGAAGAGAAAGAAAGTAATAAGATTGGCTAGCTATAGAAAACACAGCATTGCAGGGTAGAGCTGCACAACTATCATGGTCTCCATCCTGAGTGCTCCATCTTAGCTTCCAGAATATATGTATGGATTTAGAGTAGTGATCAAGACAACAAAACAGAACTGCTTACTTAAATGATGTCTGTGGCACTCTTCTGAAAGGTTACTAGAGACTCACTGAAGTGTTTGCAGAGAACAGGCATTTGCCAAAACAACCAGATTCTAGCTTTCACTCACACACCAGGGTTCCTGCAGGATCACATCTGTTGCTCAAATCTGTGTCTCATTATGTCGCATGTAATTTTAATAATTCTCTAGAAGGGAAAAAACAAAGGATTCAGAAATGGCCTCAATGCAATGGAATACCAAAATAACATTTTATGGATCTTAAAATTCAGTTTGAGGAACAGAATTCTTGTCGTATTTCTAAGTGCCTACATCTAAGTATCTGCATCTAAGTATCTCATATCTGTATCTACATTCATCAAGTTCTGACTGCTACTCTTTGATTACGTTATTAAAGATTTTTGCTAAAAAAGGAATACACTGAATGTAAGAAAACATGGGGAAACAGGGAAAAAGGGAAGGAAGTGAGCAAAAAAAAAGCCCTTGCTACTGACTGAAAGAAGAAAAAAAGAGAAAACAGAAGTAAATTTTAACTTTTAAAAACCTTGATTTTAAAAATACATTTTGCCAGCTAATTCTCTTGGCAGCAGCTCTCCAGGTAATACTGTTGATATAAACTAAGAGATGAGCAAAAACCATCTGGGCAGTCTGCTGCTGCTCCTCTGATGGCTTTGATGTCTGGAGACCATGTGAAACAGCGACAAAGGATGATGATGACTGAGGAAGATTTAGGAGATTTCTACCTCTATTGAAGATGCTTAAGAACCAACCAGTTATTAAAAAGAACTATGTTTGGTTGGTATTTCTCTCCACAGTGTAAAATGACTTTCTGCAATGCCTTCAAACCAATGCCAGATAGGCAGGAAAAGGATTTTTGCCCAAGATTAATTAAAATGATGCTGTCCAAAACATGCCAGACTTTTCCAAGGGAACAAGCACAACATATATTCTCTATGTTCATACAATTTATGTGCAGCTCTTTCCTTGAGGAACCAGGCTGATGTTGCCTGTGCAGATTAGACTCACTGCCCATGAGTAAATCTGTTGTGCATTGCTAAGAACTGCAATATGCCCCATGCACTGACCAGCACTACCTCAAGTATTGGGTGTTCAAAGAATACATGTTGTGTCACATTCATAGTGATGGCTTGGGTGTAGAACTATCCAGCAGTTGTGGGTGGCTGGTAAATTCAATATAAATTTACTTTTCTTCAATTGTGTTTGCCCCTGTTATAGTCTAGGAAATATGTTTAAGCTTAGGAATCTTTTCCTATAAGATGTTCATGGTTGAAATCAAATGCTTCTCATATCACACCCAACATTATCAGATAGTATTAATTAAATCTTGCTCTTCTAATAATTTCTTTTGCTTTAATATTCACATACTGATTAATTAATTGTAACTATGGCTCTGTTTCTATATGGATTTTCTCATTGGCCCAATGAAGACAAGAGAAGAGGATAATTACTTCTGACACATCTAACATCTGTTCATTTCACGTGCAAATTTGGCTGTGCTATGTTTCAAAGATACACCTTTTAGCATTTTACAAGTAATATTTCATATTGCTGTGGTAACCTTAATGAGATACCTTCCCATATGGTTACAGACTTTAGACATGACTAAGATTCCATGTGCTGCTAAATTAGCAAGAAAGCTGCAAGTTTTGGGTTTTGTTATTCAATAAAACTCATCCTACTCCAATAATTGTGAAAAAAAATCCATAAGATTTCTTAACCCCCTCCCTAGACTACATTTATTACTTTAAAAATCTGTATACATACATCTTTACTCTTAGAGGTCTATTTTAGGGTATGAATGAGATGCATACTGAGGCATTTTGATGAAGAAATTGATGGTTGTTCTGCCAAGTGAAAATCTGTTGTACTGAATAAATACATCTACATACATTTGTATTGCAGTATTTATCATACACCACTTTTATTCAGTAAAATGACTTTATATCAGCTTCTACTTTCCATTCTTAAATATAGAGACAGCTAGAGAAATGAACTGATTTGGAAAAGCCAATAAAGCAATTCAATCTGCAGCATTAATTTATCAGCATAATCACTGCTAAAATCCAGCTTGGATTACCTGACTTTCTTTCCAAATGCATATGAAAATAGATATATGTGTGTGCGTATAAAAAGATGTAAATATAAGCATTTTAAAAATATACTCAGACTGATTTTCCCCTCAGATCTTTCACACAGATATCTTTCAGAAAGGTATCTTAGTACATGCAGGAACTGAAAGAGATGCAGAATATTTCAAAAGATGCTACCCAAATTTCTGAATTCTGTGATTATTGCTAAGTATTTAAAAGAAGTTGTTAGGAAGAAGTTTTATTAAATTCTGAGGTATTTTCCAGTTGGAAAAAGAACTCCTCAGGACATGAGGTGACAGCGATGCTGTAGCAGCATTATCAGTATACTTTTAGCACCAGCTTTATAGATGTCTGTTCTTGCAGCTTCTATTTCTATTGCTATGCACTGTTTGCCTCTCTAATCTGCTGCAAGGGAGAGAAAATGCAGTGATAAATAGTAGACATCACCGTAAATGTAACCAGAATCAGACAGGAATACTCTTTGAAGTCAGTGGCGTAAGTTATACTTTTCCCACAGAGATAAAGCCTTGGTATACGACACAATGTCCTCCTCTCTGTGCAGGTCCAGGAGGTTCAATAAATAAGAAGGTGAATTTTCTCAGTCGGAGACATAAAAATAGTGTGTTGCACCTATGCAAGGAGCAAATGATTTTTTGAAGAATTGGGCTCTTAAATTGCATTATGTGTAACAATTCTCACCATCCTAGTTCATCCATCCAGATAAAATGGTATCTATTTCCTCCTTAAATGTCAAATATGTAATATATATTTTGAAATAGAAAAGATACCTTAGGGTACATGCTAATGTACTCCCTTCAATTACATTTTATGATTATGACCTTTATTCCAACAATAATTTAATGTTTTAATTAAATTTGCAACCATTTTCATTGCTGCAAGATGTCCTTCATCTCTCTGTGCTGTAATTTAATGAAGTGATTTTCAATCACAATCAGCAATATCTAACAATAAATTTTAATACCAGTTTTCATGATTCTAAGAGAATCTTTCTGGATTTAAAGCAAACTTCATATCAATGCTGTGGCAAGAAGTAATTCCTTCCTTGACCGTAACCAGAGAACACAGATTTTAAGTTGTAAGCCAGCTTTTACTCAATATTTCTTCCAAAAGAAGAGCTCTAATAAAAAGGTTCTTAATTAAGAAAGAGAGAAGGAAAAAATAAGGAATGAAACTACCCTAGATGTGATAGCACCTTGGAAAAGAATGTCCTGTGGTAATTAAAATGTCTCTTCATTTTGATTTATGATAAGCTTCTAATTAGAAGTCAAAATTTGGATGTGGGTAACTGATTTCGGTGTTCATAGACTTACAATACTTCAAATTCCAAAAATTCATTTGCTGATAAAATCTGTATTGCCCTTTGAAAGAATAACTGTGTTTGAACATCTTCTGGTAGCCTTATGATACTGTCTTACCACAGAATTTCATGGAGGGATTGACTTGTACTATGCAGAACAGATCGCTGAATCAAAGGGTCAGGATGGCGGCTAGCCAAAGTAACGTTGAGGCACTGGAGCAAAGGAAATGTTTTTGAAATCAAACACACGTTTTGCTATTCTCTTGAAAAGCCACAAAGATAGGAAAAGCCATAGCTATGACTTGATTATATCAGTTGCTCTGGGAATAGGATGAGGAAAGTTAATCAGCTGCACTTATGAGAACTACAGCTGACTGGCAGTTTCTCTTCAAGGCATTATTTGGTCACCAAAACTTTTAACATATATCCCAAGCCACCATGGTTTTGGCAGTTGCCTCTTACAAAGACAGGTTCATTGTTGCATCAATCCATCCTCAACCTGATTTTTCTATGATGAGATGGCTTTCAAAGTTGGTGAGAAATTCTGTCAGTTATAGAATGCATTAGCTGTGCACCTTCCAGAGATGTTCAGAATAGCTTCTCTTGCAAACATCAGGCTGGCATTTAGTCCTTGTAGCAACTTCTAACAGACTTCCTTCTCCTTGTTTCTATAAAGATCTATTAATTTGTTGTTGAAGAGGCTATGGTGCCCACAATGATAGTGGTCACACAAAAGTGTGCAGGAAAAGGGAAAAGAACATCAGGAAAAATAGGGGTTGGAATGTTTAATTTGGAAGATTTAAGATAAACTCCTATTAAATCTTAATGCAACAGCCACAAGTTGTGACTTCTGTGCATTGTTATGCATATAAGGGATAAAGAGAGCAGATGAAATAGAAAAGCCATTAATGCTACCAACTCATCTCAGAAAAATAAAAGAAAGTTTCTTAGAAGCACGTAGTACTTCCCCCTTGATTTTGTGGCATTTTATGAAGAGTCTATGCAGGGAAAAGTGAGAATACTTAGAAGCTCAGCTGCTTCTTATCTAGGAAAATGCATTCCCTTGAAAAGAAAAAAAAACCAAAATCAGCAGGAAGTTGATTGTGATTTTGAAGATAAAGGAAAGCACTTCAACAAATGAAGAAGTAGTTCAGGAATCCAAAGAAGGTTTCAATGTAAAGGTACATTAATACCAAATTCTGTGCCAAAAAGTAGCCTTGGAAAAGGAGCTTTACAAAATGCAAGAGATTCACCATAACGTTATGCAGGTGACACAGAGATGCATTCTCAGGAAGTAAACAAATTATTGAACTTGCGCTTACCACCTGTAAATGGTGAGTTAGTCCTCTATTGTTTATCTGCAGGTACTGTATTACCAGCCAATAATGATAGCAATCCCATTTAACTGTCCCTCCAGAAGCCTTCGTTCTAAATGAAAACGGCAGGAGACTTTGTGGCTAAATTTAGAACAGTGCCATCTCAAATTGCTGTTCTCAACACACAGCAACACCCCTGGCTTGCCTTCCCCCTCGTTGCTTATGCTGCATTTCACAGAAGCTAATGTGTAGTGGAGGTGGAGGTTCCAGTAGGAAGCCCCTCAGAGTCATGCCTGTTGGTGTATCCAGCATGGCCCTGCATATCCTTGTGACAGGGTCCCCCAAAGACAAATGTGTGTTAGGGCTAATGCCTTGCAGACTTTTAAGGGTTTAATTAACAATATTTTCAAACTCTTGACTGTTAGTAAGAGACAGCTATATTAGGATCATAGAAGGCAGGCACAGCAAAGGAAGTGGTATGCACTTTTTTCACCCTCTGTAGAGCTTATATAGCAATTTTTATCTTATTAAAGGCATGAGGTCCTGGATGTAGGACAAATGAAACTGTTGTCTTTTCAAGGGAAGCTCTTTCTCTGCTTGTTGTGGTGCACCCCCTTTTGAAGAATCAATTGGGGTGCTTGTTAGCCAGTGTGGTACATAGAATTTAGCAGATGAAATACCAAAATGACACTTAAGTAGAGGCCTACCATGAACTGCTGCAAAGCATGTTGTAAAAGTTAGATTAAATTCATGCTTTCCATTTCCCCCCACCAAAAGAAAAACAAACTAGAGTTGAACAGGGAATTTCAAATCTTTCACCACAACATTAGAACACCTGAAGTGTTAAATGCATCTGGTTCGCAGTGACATCAAAATCTAGGGTGGAGGTGTTGGCACTATACTAAATATGTTTGGGTTTTTTTTAAACTGTTTTCATGTTTAAATTTGCTGTTAAGGTATATGTTTGTTTTCCAGTACTCTTTTATATCAGAAAGTCTTAATGAAACTTTTCTGTGCTGATGCATAAGCATTATTACTGCCCAAAGGGTAGCAATCCTCCAATTATTACTGCCAAAAGGGCAGCAATCCTCCAATTATATGAAGCATTAAACACCTTAAGAAGGTCCACCGACTCAGAAGATCTACAGAACATGTTTCTTGTGAACAGAACAGGCCTCATTATTCATATATAAGCAGCAAAGCTGGTCAGTGTTGCATTTATCCACCAAAATCATGGCCAAGGAGGGAGAAGGAAATTTTGAAGGGCTAAACTTCATGCTCAAGGATCATGCTCGCAGCCTGCATTCTGCTCTAAGTCAGGTTTCTACACTAAGCATTCATGGGTTACCCTTTAAAATTAAGGTCAAGCTAATTAATTTAGAGCATCTGTATAAGCATTTTATGACAACCACATTAATACTAAACGAGTTCATCACGATTAATACCATTACTATAATATCAGCACAATTAAACATGGTAGAGGCATTACTTTAAGACTTGGTCCAGTTTAGGTGTGTTTGACAGTAGGAGAGGATATGCTTCTGAGCTAATAATACAGCTGATCAGGAGAAGCAGTCTCTTTGCTGAGGAGTCACATTTCAACACTCTGGTGTCTGTAAACAGCAAAAAGTGTCTGAAGCTCAAAAAGTTTTCTGCTCTTTGTATAGATAAACTTGGAATTCCTAACTTCAGCCTCTTCATGTGCAAGTTTCTTACAACCGAAATTCGTTTATTGGTTTTGGTAGAGTTGCTTCTTACCTCACTGGGATAGGATCAAGTTCATGGATTGCATGTAAAGTTGCATTCTTGTTGAAACAAAATTAGCTTATTTTCTCCTTTCTCTGCTTGGGAAAAAGCTGTGAGACAGATTTTCATCTTTTGTGCTTTTGAAATAATTCTGTTGATATTGAGGGAAGTATTCAGAATTATCCTGTTGTTTCTGAACCGTGATGATGAAGCAATTCCACTCTCAGCCTCGCCAAGCTTTAATAAGAATAGTGGTATTTCAGTCTGTAATAATAACTCATTGCTGGCATGGAATAATAAAGAAGATCAATGCATTTGTTTTATAGTCTTTCTCTATTTTACCATAGGTGGAGTGAAAGAAGAGCTTTGGGCTATCATTAGTGTTGAACACTTGATAGAATATCTTAAACTCACCAACTTTAAATTCAGTCACTTTTTCTTGAAGTACTGGATGGCCTAAAAGTGCATTTTCACAGTAGGGAAACCACAGCCTATTGGGAAGCATGTGTGCATTTTTTACTGTAATGTTTTCTCTACCCATTTACATGCATTTTTATGTCATTCCATTTTGCTACATTTTCAGTGGCTCTTTGAACCCTACTTTCCCAAGACAGCTTCTTTTTACATCACATCTTGCTATGGTATGACATCTGACATTCTAGAAGCAAATGTATTGCCAAGACATTTTTGTCTGAGAACTTTCCCTCTCTTCAGAGCAACAGTAAAATGTCCACTTCTTTGCAGATCCATAATTTTAGAGTGCTCAATTAACACTTTATGAGACTGATGACTTATATTTAAGAATTTTAGGGACTGAAGGAACCTTAACACATAAGACAGAATGTGATTGTAATGTCAGAAAGACTCCTTTTCAGGAACTGCTGCATCACAAGCAGAAGGTGTTTAAATTTCATCATATCTCATAGAAGAAGAACTATTGATTTATATATTTTTTAGTAATAAACTCAGTACCTCATTTGGTAGTTTTTGATTAATGGCTAGTCATTCCATGAGCAGAGCCTGTATCCTACTACCAGGCTGCAGACATTGGACTTCGGCTTCCAGCAACCATCCACTAAATCTGCCTTTTACTTTCAGAGCAAAGAATTGTTTGAAGCACAAACTATTCCCAGTGTGGGTAATGCATCAGCCCCCTTCATCAGCTCTCAAGTTTCAAGCAAAATTGACTGTGTGACTCAACTTAACAACAAAGTAGATTTTCCAGACCTTTCCTGTTTCATGGCCTTCCTAATTTTTTTCAGTAAACATCTCTTAGGAATCCAGAACTCTAACAGCAAGACAATATTGCAGCCATACTAATGAGATGACACTGCTCTCTGCTTCAGTTTCTCGTAATGTTTTCAGCTACCTCTTGGAAAATGTGGTCTATCATGACTCATAAACACCCCCCAGAAGCTCAGAGTTTGAAACCTGCTCTGGAAATGGGATATAGAGTCTTAGTTCCTAAATGTGCAGTCTTACCAATAACATAATGAACTTATTTTCCCCCATCTTCCAGACTGGGATCTGTCTGATAGAATAGAACAGAATCAAACAGAATCATAGAATGCATTGGGTTGGAAAGGCCCTTTAAAATTCATCTAGTCCAACCTCAGCTGCAGTGAGTGAAGACATTCCCAACTGGATCAGGTTGCTCAGAGGCTCATCAGGTCTGCTCTTGAATGTCTCCAGAGATGGGGTCTCCATCACCTCCCTGAGTAACCTACCATTTAAGATCATTCCTGACATCCACATCATCCAGTTAGCTAGCTCGGGGCCACAAGAACTATGCTCATCATGAGGATGTTTATGCTCATCATCATAGCTATTCGTGTTCTGCTCTGGAGGTCCAATCGTTTTCCATCCAGGATACAACCAGTTTGCACATAAAATGAGATTTAATTACTGAAAACTTAGTTACAATTAAACATCTGTAAGAATCTTGCACATATGACCAGGCTGAATGCAAGTTATTATACTTGACATTGGTAGAAAATATAAGGCCAGTAGTTTTGATGAGTTAAAGAATTAGCTTCTGAAATCTGTAAGAAAATGATTCAATATTTTTGATAACCAGAGATATTTGATGCTTTACTTTTTCCAAGTAGGTTTAGTAAAATCAGTGATGTGTGAAACATTTCCTATAAATATGCCTGCAAAATATTGGTATTGATGCCAGCATCCCTGCACCAAACTGCAAGCTTCTGCTTCTGTTAACAAAGTCTTTCTCAGGCAAAATTCAATTTTTTTTTTGTGTCTCATGAAGTATTACAGAAATTCAGACTGGGAAATAAAAGAGCATTCCTACCGAGAGCGTAGATATTTTCCAACATTTCATTTTAGTGCTGAGGAAGTTAGGAAATAACATTCTTAGTGTATGCTGTAAATTATTATTATTCTACTTAACAGATTTTTCTTGGTTTCATCTAATGGATTTCTCTTAAATGTGACATAACTAAGTCACTCTGAGTTACAGTGTAGCCATTACTGTGTTGGATGTTGACAATTGTTTTTCCAGCAGCTCAAAGTAATATTGCTAAATAGGATCCTGGTATCTTTTTCTAAAAAGCAGCTTTATTCTTTCTGACAAGTAAAAGGTTAGCATAGCCTGCTTGAATGGCAGATGGCCAGCAGCAAAGCTTTCACCTCCTGGCTTGATCATAAGGGAGCGCACTGCTGTGAAATCCAGTTTGCTACTACTAAAAATCATCATCTGCTGATTGATTTATAAAGCGCCACCTGAATCTTAAAGATGTGTTTCACACATTTGTTAACACAAAACATCAGCAGAGTGCAGTGAACACCAGGTACTTTTTTACACCACTGAAATGTTCATTGCTGCGCTGCTTCTTTGCATTGCTGGACCTCTACACATCAGCCAACATAAGCACAAGATCAGACGGCTGGTTTTAAAGCAACCTCTGCTCTTCAACTTTACCATAGTTTTATCTCACCTGCAAATTGGAACTGAGAAGGTTTCACCTCAACAAGAGGAGGACTTCTTTACAGTGAAAGCAACAGAGCCCTGGAGCAGGCTGTCCAGAGAAGCTGTGGAGTCTCCTTCTCTGGAGACTTTCCAAACCTGCCTGGATTCATTCCTGTGTGAACTACCCTGGGTGATTGTGCTTGGCTGGTTGGGGGGGGGGGGTGGATTTGATGATCTCTGAAGGTCCCTTCCAACCTTTAACGTGTTGTGATTCTGTGGTCATTAATCCATCAATTTATGCCATCAATTTATTTCCTTCTTAGAGGAAATGCTACAATAAACCAGAACAATAGGTACAGTTTTTATGTTTGGAGATAAATATGACTACCTTTTTTTCCCCACAAAAAATGTATCTAACAATGCTATCATCTGTGCTGGTGTTCCAGAAGACAATCTAGGTGTCTGTCCAAGGTAAAATCCAAATTGAATTGCAACTCTTGTCTTTTAGAAGTTCAAGTTTCAATCTATTTTCACTAGTTCATGGCATCTCTCATTACTAATTATCTGACTCAGTATGAATCAATCAAATTCCACGTAAAGGATACTTAAAAGACATTTAAAGTATGTTTTATTAATTGTTTTGTACTATTCTATTCTACTGTACTCCACTCCCATTCTATTCTATTCTATCCTATTCTTTTCTGTTCTCTGTTGCAGCTGATCTCAGCTGATCTCTGCTGCTTTCTGTGCCTGGAATGTTTGTCAAATTTGGTGTTACCATTCTTCTGATGTATTAAAAGAAATATTTGGCAGATTTATTTTTCCACCAAAGTTACAAATTCCAATAAAGCTCATTCTCAGCAGTGATTTCCATTGTTGAAATTCATATTCTTCTAAAACACCAAGTACCCTGACCTATTCTTATTTTCAAGCAATCTGTGGATTTCTCTGTATTATAAAGTGTAATTAAATTCCCTTCAATTTGTCGGTTTGTGGTGGCTTAAAAGAAAATGTTATAATCCACCTTACTGCTTTTGTTGCATGCCCACTATTTACATTGCTGTACAAAATCTCATTATTCAGACTGCTGATTGAATGACTTTGAAGTCTGTTGTGTTTTATTAGCAGTGCCACTTAGTGTGCAAGGTGTGATGACTAATGGAAAGCCTTTCGCTCACAGCTCTAGGAGATATAGATTTTCTTATCATAAGCCAGCGTTCAGATTTGAAATTATTATAGAAGTAATAATAATTAATGTAAAACTGAATTATAATTTCCTTTCAAGTGTCGTCACCAGCTTGCTTTTGTTCAAGCTTTGCTATCATGTTGTATGTGGATGTTTCCTTCCAAATCATACTCGGAAATCACCATTTAGAGTTTCCAAAAAAAAAAAAAAAAAGATATAAAAGGATATTATATGAACAACACCAAACTACCATCAGTGAGAAAACTCTGAGAACTCTGAGAAGGATTTCCAGACTGTTCTGTGCAGTTCTTCAGCTGACACTACAGCTGTGTTCCTCAACCATCAGATCAATATAGTCCAATTACCTCAGAAGACATCAACCGCTGAATGCGGCTATCAGGAAACTGTCCAGGAAGAGCTCTTCACAGCGAAGCCTGTGATAGATAATTAGGCAAAAGAGAGGACTCCTTATTTCCTCATGGCATATCTGGCAATAAATCAGCTGCTATTCATTACTCTTCCTGTTTGCTACTTCTCATGCTTCATCATCACACCTAAACTATGTTAGATAGCTGGAGATGCAGAGCTGAAGCTAGAGTAATCTGCTCCTTAAAAGACAGGAGAGCATGTTTTGCACTGTATACATGGAAAAACACCTGCCCGCCAGAGGATCCGTGTACACGTGGCAGTAAAACCACACAGAAATAAACACCTCACATCTGTCTGAGAACAGACATACATGTTTCCTCTACACCACCTACAGAAGGATTTCTTTTCTCTAAAATATCAATCACAACTTTCTAATCCACCAAGTTTAGGATATGAAAATAATGATTCCTGCCCGAGTTTCATGGCATTTAATGTTTTCTGTCTGTGACTGAGAGAGTCGAATTTTGCCGAAATGCACCTTGTTCACATCATTACAAGTAAATCCTTCTGACTTTGAGGTTGTTTCTGTTGTTTGTTATGTATTGAAGTTTTTGATTAATAGCTGTTTTATACACAAAACATTTAGAGAATGCACCGTCCCTCTGCAAAATTGCAGCACTAAATGGTTTTCAAAATCACACTCCCTGGGAGAGTTTGTATACATGGAGTTTATGAACTAATTATAAAGGTAAAATGTAGAACAGTATTAAGTTGTCAAAGAGAAATGGAAGACCTACTTAAAAGCTACCGAGCTAAAGAGAGACTATTTTTAGTTTAAAGGAGGTGCATATGTATCATGCTCTGTACCACACTTTACTCATTACCCTCATCAGGGTGACACGTGGTGCCAGGATAATAAATAAAGTCTCTGATTGGAAATGAAATTGTTACGACAGCATTTAAAGGCCATAAAGTCTTCCAATTCCCTTCTTCTCTGTCACATATTCCTCCTCCTCCTCCTCCACAATAAACTGTCTCTTCATTCAAATTCAAGGATACACAGTAGGGAAGAATCAGTAAAGATCAACATCAGACAACAAACCAAACCAAAATAAAGTATGTAACTGTCCATATAACATATTCTAGCCATAAAACAAGCCTAAGGGGAAGTAATCAACCTTACTATTGACAGCATAGCCAGAAATGCCTTTTGCCAATATCAAATGTCAGTGATGAAGACGTGAGATAGCCACAGTGTTAGAGATCCTGAATCATGAAACAATAATACCTTAAAACATACACTGCAAATCCACTTCATGTTTGTAAGGGAGAAGAGCCCTGCTACTATGCCAGTGCTGAAAAATAACCAGCCCCTTATGTCCCATTTTCAGGAAGCTAAACACAATTTCAGTGGTATTCTAGTAGTAGCAAGCCCAAACAAACGTGCCTCAAATTATACTTCTGTGGTCATGTTGTTCATGGTTCAACCAGAATTTATACTAATTATGGGTATCAATAAATGACTTTTAATGAACTAATAATAGCCATCCCTCACATACTGATGAGATACTCATTGGAGAAATAATGTGATTTGAAGATTTGCTACATTAGATAATGTGACTAGCAACTTGGGCTTTGTATTGTATTGGTCCTTGACATCTAAATTAACATCAGTAGGATTTGATACAACCACAACTCATAGACAACTGCAGAAGCTGAGCACATAATTCACCTTCTAACTGCAGTTAGTCAAAACAGTTCTTCGGTTTCTCAGATTTTATCTTCAGAGAACAGAGATCTGACAGTCCCAGTGGGCCAGACAGGATTCCAAGGTGTGGGCTTTCCCCTCTGCACTGCAGAGCTGCTTCACTTATTCATTACAATGACAACCCTCTGTAAATGCATTTAAAGATTACTCTTATCCTCAGTTTAGAGATGGGAAAATTAAATTGTGCAGAAGTGAAGTTATCAACAATGGCAAGAACACAAGTCAAGTCCTGCTGCATGCTAACCACTTACAGTCATCAAGGCCAGTGACAGACAATGATGCCAGTGGTCTGAGTACTCAGCCAAGCTGCAGCACGGCAACCTGGAATTTTAGTGAACTGTGTAAGGTCTCCTTGCATCCTTTCTTGTCACTGAGAGGGACTCCTGTAACAAGCTCTCAAGTAATTATCTCCTAAAATAATAATCTTCCTTCTCAGTGTTTCTTACAGTATCCTCCTCTCCCTTGAATATTTATGCAACTAACTTGAGGGGCAGAGTGATGCAGAGATTTTCCCATGCCCTTGTTCTGTTCTGCCTGGATGACATTGTTAGCCAGCAAGGCATGGTTTGAAATAGGGAAGAGGATCTTACTTATTCAGTTCCATTTTACTCCACCCGTTTGATCAAGCTCAGTTCCACTTAATTCAAACTGATTTTCAAATGCTCTGTCAAGTGCTCTGTGCAACTTTCTTCCATTCTGCAGGTTTTATAGGCATAAAAATTAGTCGTATTTGGTAGCTCACCTAGAGCTGTATGACTTTGGTTCTGTTGCTTTATCTTTGAAGTGTTTTAGTTCAGTTGAGTGCAGAGGTTGTACCTTTCTTTGCTATAGTTTCTACAGCCAAACATGTCTTGCTATAATGATACTATTTCCAATAATTAGCCCATTTTTCCATTTCTTAATATCACTGTGCTAAAACTTGAACTTTTATACCTTAAAATGTTTAATTAGTGCCTTCTGCATTTCCACATGCCTCAGAAAAATAGCTCTTATAACTGTATACCTAATACTGTCACCTATCAGAACGCAGCCTAACATTCTTAGTCTGGTTCCCTGACTCTTTTGTTGCTCTTTTTCTGTTACATTTACTCATTCTACAGCTATGCAATAAAATAATATGATTACTCTCCCTCATAATATCTTGAACCTAGGCATAGAGTCAAAAAAAATGTATCATATTCCTTCTTTTAACAGCATACTCATTAGAATGTCATTTGCTGTCCACTGCTGGGAAGAACATTAACAGTTAATAACTTGATCAACCCTTTTTAATAGCTCTGAACTAAAGGAGTTACAGGTTTGATTTATATATATTTGTTGACTGCTGGGAAAGACTGAATTAATGCCTTTAATCCATATGAATCACAACCAAAGTGGAATTAAGGGACGAATCAAAGTTGGATGTAATGCCACTGCCTTTTGTATTCCCTTGTTCGATTACATTTTATAATTGATGCTTGGAGTCAGGAACTTAATATGGCTGGAGATGATTCAGAGGCTTTTTACAATCGATTGGGTTATATCATCTCTATTTTTGTTTGTTTGTTTGGATAGAGAAGGTTGAAACAACTCCATTTTGCAGCCAAGCTGCTGCAAAAAGACTTTGTCAAGTAGTAGCAGATATTCCCAGGCAACTAATTAAGAGCTGGTTCCTTCCCAGAAAGGTGTACTTGGCCATGGATGTGTCGCTTTGTGCACTCTTGACTCTTTATTTTCTATGACTTCGCAGCCTCTTATTAGAAAGACATTTTACTTTTCAAATACCATCCACTCTAAATTAGTAGAGAGCAGGTCTCTGGAATTTGGAATGTTGCCCAGAGAGAACACAATGCACAAAGCTGTAAGTTGTTCAAGAAATGATACCAGAAGTTAGAATATGTTCTTGATGAAGCTGTAAACTTCGACTGGTAGACTTAGCAAAATAAGACTCTATCCTCCTGCTTAGTGATGAGTGGGGTGAGTAGCATTTCCATCTGTTCCATTGTACAGAAAGAAAATAAACTTCAAAGAAAAAGCTGTTAACCTGTTTGGTTAAAACAAAACCAGCAACTTATATTTTGGAAACAAATCTCCAGTAGTCGTAATATTTTTCTGATGCCAGATGGCCTGCTCTCCTGGTCTGCTGGCAGAATAATTCAATGCTTCTATTTCTTAATGTATCAACTTAAGGTAAAAAAATAATATGTAAAATCATTTAAATGAGAAGCCCCGAGATGAAACCTCAGTCCTCTTGAACTCATGGACAATTACGCCATTTACTTCAGCAGTGTGATCATTTCGTCAGTGCTGCACCTCAGAGATGAGAAGATATCTGTTCAATTTTGACAAGGACATTTCAAGACAGGCAGGTTGTTTCCTCATTGCTTCAATATACTGTATTTAGGAACAGGGAGTGGTGTAAGGAAGCATTTAGCAGAGTAAATAAAGGCACGTTAGAAATGGCAAACTATTATTTTTTACTATTATTTTCAGTGATGTATTTTATAATGCTCTTTTAAAAATTTAATCTGTAAAAATCTGAGTCATAGAATGGCTAAGGATGGAAGAGACCTCAGAAATCACATACTCTAACTGCCCTGCTGTGGGCAGAGCTGTATCTCAGCCAGACTTGGGTGCTCAAGGCCTCATCCAACCTGGCCCTGAACACCTGCAGGGAGGAGGCATCTACAGCCTCTCTGGGCAACCTATTCCAGAGTGCACCACCTTTGTACTGAAGAACTTTCTAAGATCCAGTCTAAATCTAGCATCCCTCAGCTTAAAACTATTCCCTGTTGTCCTGTTGCTAGACAGCCTTATGAAAAGTCCCTCTCCAGCCTTCCTGTAGGTTACCTTCAGACACTGGAAAGCATCTCTGAGGTCCTCCAAATCTTCTCTGGTCTGAGCAACCTCAGCTCCCTCAGTCTATCCTCACAGCAGAGGTGCTCCAGTGCTTTGATCATCTGTGTGGCCCTCCTCTGGATTTGCTGCAACAGCTCTGTGTCTTCCTTATGATGGGGGCACCAGAACTGGATGCAGTATTCAAGGTGGGGTCCCACAAGAGCAGAGGGGCAGAATCACCTCTCTTGACCTGCTGGCATGCTGCTTTCCTTTCATTTTCAAATTGGCACATACATAACATACAATTGTTAGCCAGTAAAAGCAGGTGCTGCAAAAGCTTCCTAAAAACAAAAGTTTGACTTCACATGTTTCTTTAGCAACTTTGTTGCAGTGAGTTATTGTAACCCACTCACCTGCCAAAAAATGGTGTTGGGGATATGGTTATATATGCACCTAAATGTTAAGGCCCCTGAAGAACAAGGCAATGAAAATAAATGTGCAATTTCACACATAGTCGATACAGTAACAGAGGGAGATGCCTTTGAAAAATGCCTGAAGTAACTGCTGTATCCCTGCCTTGGGAACCTAAACTTAAAAGCCAAAGCCCTTTTTATAGGTATCAAAACCATGCCCATGGGCTATAGGGACACTAGGAGTACTTACTATAGAAAAGACACTAAACTCCAAGAGATGCAGAAGTTTAGGTACTACATTAGTTAGATGGGATCTTTCTTCAGGGTTGTACCTTTGGAAAAAACCTTTGCAAGCTCTGCCATCTCTCCTCTTCTGGAAATGAATGTTACTAATAGCAACTACTAAATGGGTAATAATTCCTGGTGGTATGTTACTAAGTGGTGTAGCTAGTGCCAAACTCACTGCCTGTGGTGTTGTTTCATCGACTTCAGTGGAGACAGCTTTCCTCCACCTTAGGTGTGACATACAGCAGGTGTAGAAGCACTGATAGATCAGGATGGTCCTGTCTGTTATTCCTGTGAGTCAGCTGTCTGGAGTTAGAACTGTTTGGGCTGAGTGCGCAGTGCATGGGTACAGCATGTGACACTCCAAAACACAAAGACCTCTCTCAGATCTGTGCTGTAGTGGAGCAGTGATCAGTGTACCGGCCAGCTTCTGAGAAAGGCATGCACCTGGTAGTAACCACGTTGGGAACAGCCGGTGCTTTACTGCTGACTCCAGAGGGCTGGAATCTGGAGTAATCAGTTATACAAAGAAGTCTTGTCATTTCAAACCTTTTCTTTCAACTAATAAGATGCTATTAGACAACTATTGTCCACGTCCTGTTGTCTTGCAACACTGATGGCTCTGGGTTGTCATGCTGATGTACCATTGAAGATGAGTGACTGGTGTATATTTATAAAGAATTCTGTGGCTAACTCTGCTCTAAATTGGGCATGTAATGAATGCATTACTGCAAAGCAAGGAAATAAAACCTATTATAGGCTAGAAATGAATCATGGCAATGGCAAATCATTTTCTAAGCTGCAGTATTTTCTCTGTTATTGCTTTGCTTTAAACTTTGGTGAAAAGCAATTACTTTATTCTTTCTCTTTACTTTTATTACTGGTGATTCTTATGCTAATTTCCCCCTCTATATTTGATTTGATTTTGAAAAGCTTTTTGGAATTTCAGATTAAATTGAATTGGCGATGCTGCCCTGCCATCGGCACCTCCTACCTTTCTTCTCCCCATCCCCCACTCAGAGATCTGAAGAATTCTTAAGAAAGGAATAGAGCAAGTGCAAAGCTATCACAATTTAAAGCGTTTCTTGGTCTAGATAAGTGAGAGAAGTCAGTGTCTTCAAAACATCAGCATAATGAGGGTTTTTTGCAGTTCCTTTTTTCTTTAGCGTTAAGTTCACTATCAGTTTTCTAGCTTGAAGAAAGAAAAGCTCACTGCATTTGAACAATTTTACCTATATAATCTTTTCCCCTTGGAAAACATCTCCTACACCAAACTAAAACATGCTCACTCGTGGTACCTTTTCTGAGAAGCACTCCTGTGTCATTTCCAGTTGTACAGCATTACATTTAGTCTTGTAACTTGTATTTTATTGCAAATTCTGTCCTTATTAAGATAGACAGGATTGGAGGTGTGTGCCTTTTGCTGATGGTATCTGCAGGAAAGAATCCTCTCTCCTTCCCTCTGTTTCTCTCCATTTATCTCATTAATCAAGAGGTCTCCCAGGGTTAAGAGTCAGAGGTGAACCATTTTTAGTTTGCTGCATCAATAGCATGTGCCAGCACACATCCGCTTTGCAGTGCTTCACTTCAGCTACTAGAAAAAACAAAAAGACTCAAGGCATTTTTTAATACAATTTGAACAGATTTTCTGTGTGGCTAAGAGATTACTTTTGGAGAAATAGATATAAACTACTAAACAATAAACCAGAACTTTTAAAAGGCACATAATACATGAGCATTTTTTTGATATATGGCATTTAATATTGTACATTGGAGCATAGTGCATAGAATAACATTCCCAACTTGCCTTATAATTGAGTCATAGTTTTAGAGCACAGTGAAATCATTTAAATCTGTTACTCACCCCCTGTACTATGTTTTAGAAGATGATTTATCACTGAGAATTAAGAAGCAGTGCTGCAGTCCTTCAAGGACAAACATATTTAGTTCACACAGATCTACTGAAACCATATGTTTAAAGTTACACAAAAGCAGGCATTGTAGTGGTGAAGGAGTTTATATATAAAATATTAACAGCCCTGAAGTTTCTTTCTGTCAACAACACACTGGCTATCTTTTTGAAACCTTCCAACTGTAACTAGTGCTTCTGACACGAGGGATAATTTAGACTGGGCATCATGCACTGTCTCTTCTTTAGACTTGAAGTCTCTGAATGCTGGAGCTGTACAAGTAGAACAGAGAGAAATTACAGGAGAAATTTTCTAAGGCATTAAGAGTTCTTAAGGACCTAGCTCCTCTTCAAAAATTAAAGAGAGCTGGACACCTAATTAGCATGACTGCTTTGAAAATCTGCTGCTTCTTTTTTATGCAAGTCCTCTCTTATAGAAACAGTACTGAGCTAGAAGTCTAATTGGGAAGTGCTGTGGTGAGTGTGACTAGGAAACAGAGGTGAGGAAGCGGATTAACTGCGTATTTCAAGACAAAAACTTTGTCTCAGGCATATTTATTGCACTTTGTGGTTGAAATAAAAATTGAAATCTTCATCAGCATGAAAACTTTTATTTGTCTTTGCTTCCTTGAATTTAAAGATGTGAACCCTGAAGATGTCGTGTTTTGGAAATTAGGGTGTTCTTTTCAGCAGCTTTTACCGCCATTTATTTTGAAGCTGCTGCTTCTTGTCTTGGTGTTATCTTTGCTTGCATAACATCAAATAAAGGAATATATTTGTGTTTGAGGGCACTACCTATTCTGCTGGTCTGTGTTATGCTTGATTTTTCTGATCTGAGAAAGCTGTTTCTGGTCTTATTTAGCAAGGTAACAGTTAGGTGCATGATGATTACTTTCCTACTCTCTTTAATTTGAACCAAGACCAGAAAATTGCGTCTTCATTTACTTCCAAAACATAAGCTTGAATGCTAGCTAAAACCATTAAGCCTTGGATGATGGAAGCTGGAAACAAGAGAATGGTAAACTTCAGTTTGTATCAAAGGTGTTCTGGAGGGATCTCTTGTATGTGTATCTGTGTTACTGTGTTATCTATATTCATAAACTGATTTTCTATAAAGCTTTAAATATGGCTGGCCTCAAACACTTACTTTTCATGTTTTCATGCTATTCTAACTATTTTACTCTGCTACTTCATAAATGATGTGCTGCTGAATTAATATAATCCAGTATATGTTGTATACCACCTAAGTTTGACCCACCACAATCATTAATCTATTTCAGTCTAACATTTGAAGTCTTTTTCATTTTCCAAGCCAGTTAGTCCCTTACTGAGGCTCTGATTTCTCAAATGAGTTATATGGTTGGTGAGAGAAGACCTTTGTGCAACCACTTATTATAATAGAAAATATTTTATTTACATTATTTCTTTCTGTCCTGATAAATGAGGATCAGCAGGATCACCTGAGTGCAGAAAGTGGGATTTAGATGTTTTTGGCATTTTTTTATACCAGAAATAACTTTGATCTTTCATCAAAGGGAAACTTTATTTCTTTGCTTTAAATATAATTCTGATTTTTGTTATTCTGCCAGCTGGTTCAAGATCTCTGGCTCTGTGCCTTGGTATGACACATTTTCAACTGGCCCAAAATAGAGATGTTCTTCTGCCATTTAGGGGCAAATTTCTGTTATAATCAAGCAAGAAAATCAAGGTCCCACTTGACATATGCACCTGGCTTTAATCAAAGTATTAAGACTTTTATACTGACAAATTGGCCAGAAATGTCTCAAACAGTAACTACTGCTACACTACCACTGAAACAATTCAGTGACAGGAATTACTCTGATGCAGTCTTTGCAAAAAGAAAACAAAGCAGATAGTAAACAAACTTCCATGAAATATCTGTATGCTTTAAAATACTTTTAGTTTACACTGGGTAAAACTAATCCTTTCTCTCAGTGCTCAAATATCATCACATTAGGATGCTTAGTCTTGCCTAAAAGGAGTTGTCCTGGGACTTCTTCCCATTAACCAGCTAATAATCTCCCTTGTTTGAAGTCAGAGTTTAAAAGTATGCTAACTGACTTATTTCTGTAACCCCTCTTACTACTATCTTCATTCAGACATACTGAGAGGTAAACAAGGCAGAGGAAACAGGCATCGTGACAGATCGTACCTATAGGAGGACCAAATTGCTCCTGTGGTGACTGATGATTCACAGAACTTCCTCTTTCTTTCTCATTGAAAAGATTAAAAAGGTAAAAATATCAAGCCCCTAATCCGACATGGATTTATTAATTTCTTTAATTCAGGATGCAGATTTCACTTCATGAGTTATGGTCCTGACACTAATCTTGCATCTTTCAGTACATACAAGTACACTGTTCCGACAGGTATATCAAAGTTTTCTGGTCTTTTAGAGCTAGTAAAAATTATTTGAAGACCAACTGAAATGAAGAGAGTCATGGCTTGCCAATTAGCTGCTCCTGACAGCAAGATTTGATGTATGGCATTTAGAGGGAAATACTTGGAGATCCCAGCATTTCCAGCACTACAATAGTTTTGATTCAGCTAAGCTTCACACTTCAGAAGGTGCCTACTGCTAAGTGAAATTCTACCACAAATGCTTTATCATCACTGAGCTTTCCAGGGCAGATTTCAATGTTTTATTTGTCTTGATAGGTGAATTCCATTAACAATTACTTGTCATGGTGATACGCAGCTAGATTTAATTTATCAGAGTTTTGTTACAGACTTATGCGGCTAGCTTCCTTTTATCCTAGTTTTGTAGGCTGTTACACTTTGCTTTGTAAGCTGGGTGCTAGTTGAGTGTATTATCTGCAATCCATTAATGTAATGATACTTCTGCTTCTCCTGCTTCACATTAGTGGGGAAAAAGAAGTCTAGCATGTGCACTTTCAGCAATACAATAGATTTTTAATGACTCCAATTTAAGAATATTTCTTTCCAGGAAGAATAAGGAGGGAAAAAAAGTAAAAATTGAACTATTCTATAAAAGTTCTGCTCCTTAAAAAGTTTAGTACAATAACTCCATCGTTAAACCAGCAAATATGTGGAAACTACATCCAAAAGGGCAGCAGACCAGATCTGGATCCATTTTGACTTTCATCAAGTGCTTATTTAGCACTTTGGCAGCTGCCGTTAGACATAAGCACCTATCAGACTAAGATACAGAAAGTTCTCTATTTCACAAATTTTGCCATTAGATGTTTAGCTTTCTAGTGAGGCTAGAAGAGGTGACATCTGTCACGTCTTTAGCCTCAGTTGGTTTGTGGGTCTGCACCATGCTACTGTATGACCCAGTTTTTGAGAACATGCCAGCTGGCAAATGTCAATCTCCTTGAATTTGCTAATATTAGTGATTACTTCTTAACTGTAAAACTTCTGAGGTCATCAAGAACAAAGTTTTTTTTTTCAGCAGAGGACAAATAAAGACAACTAAAATGTTTACCTTTCCTATACTTGCATTTGGATTTTGATGTTCCAAGAAAAGACAACACAAGAAAACACTGTTCTCTAATTAATGTCATGCACAGTGACAACAACATGTAGCTGGAATGCTAATAGCTTGTCATTCTGCAAGTTTCTCCTCTCCCTCCACTCTTACTGAAAACATTATTTACAGCAGCTAAATCAGGACTCTTTTCAGTGCGCATCTGCATGAAGCCAGAGTTTGCAGCAATGTCCTGAATATTTCCTTATATGCCGCTAAGAAGACAGCACTTATTTTTCTGAAAGATCTAACTCCTGTAAATTGTTCTGTTCAGGTTTATAAGCATAGTAAAGATAATAAGATTTCTCTCTGATGAAAGGATGCACTCATACAAGCTCGACTATAGAAGGGATTAATGAATAGGCAAAGTTGTTATCATGTAGAGAAAATTCCAAACCATGCCCAAAATGTACATTTAGCAGCGAAAGAATGCTTCTTGAGTGGCAAGCCTGAGTTCATTAAACATCTCATTCTTCTTCCAAAGTAAGACTCATTCTTTTACAAAACATATTGTTCATTTAAGAGCATGGGGATAAGGAGGTATTTCCAAATATTCTGCTAAACACCTGTACAAAAGTATGAGCAGTTAGGCATGCCCAGGTGACAATTGTGAAGGTAACATAAAATTGCCATGATTTTTCTTTTCTGTTTGCTTGTGGAAGAAATCTCTGTTCCAGGTCGCACTTCTCTATTGCTGTTTCCTCAATAATAGATGTCACAGCTGGATATTTTTCATTAAATTGAAATATGAGTTAGAAAAAAGAATGAATATTTAACAAATGTATCCAAGGCCGAGGTGGATTCAACTGTTGATAGTACTCTGAAGATGTGCAAGCCCAGATCATGCATGTTTCCACAGGACAAGCAAAAATTAAACTTCATCCTCATGAACTGTTTGGTGAGAAAAATAAAGCAAAACCCACACCACACATTCTTAGCCTTGCAGCAATAAAAATTCTCAAGGACTCTTAAGAATGAATAATTGTGCAGGAAAAGACAGAAAATAGGCATTTTCAAACCAACGCTTTACTTTTGAGATGTGGTGCACTCATCTAGGTCCAACAAAGCAGGTAAGTGTGGTACTTGAGGAAATGGAAGAGAAAATAATCTGAGAAGAGAGATTCTCTGCAACTGGCAGTCCCTACAGAGAAGACAGTGCTTCATTTGTGGATTAATGAGCACATTAACTGATGTAATGCATGTGGAAATGTGTAAGAGTAAACAAACATGGAAACTGAAGAGCAAACACACTGCCACTGTAGTGTGTAGAAGAGATAAAGCATTTATGGTGTTTTCTGCAGCTCTCCAAAGAGAGAAAGAAAGATAAACTTTGGCACCCTGCACTTT
Source organism: Ramphastos sulfuratus (assembly GCA_013399055.1). Lineage (NCBI taxonomy): Eukaryota > Metazoa > Chordata > Aves > Piciformes > Ramphastidae > Ramphastos > Ramphastos sulfuratus. The sequence goes on along the minus strand of WBNM01011263.1, from coordinate 202,615 downwards.
CCAGATCATGATACCAACCTGCTGAACTTCATGAATCACTGACTTTAAGTGGGTTTAGATCAGGCCCTCAAGGGGGAAAAATGTATTCATGAGAACATTCACTACCATTCAAGCACTTCAGCATTTACCTTGACAGACAGTATAACCCAACCAATTATTCGTGCAGTGTTGTATGTGAGCAGTTATCAGTTTAGGCTGTCACTGCTCTGACCTCCAATAATTGCACTGATGAAGTGTCAGCAAGCACATCTTGTCAGTCACTTGCCAGCACTGTCTGCAGGTGGTGAATAACAGTTTTGTTTACTGCTCCTTGAGTTGCCAGTGATCTGCAAAGCACATCCAGAGCATTAGAAAGCACTTTTGCTCCCAGTGATTTGCGATTAAAGTCACTTCAATGTAGTACATATTAAGGGTCTGTTTCTGCAAAATTACTAGTGCCAGGAGATGCTGGACCATGGAGAAACAATGGCAAAGCTGTCATGTAGGGTAGCAAATTAAAAGTGAACTTTTGCTAGTTCAGGAAGCTATACTGCATCTTGATGCAACCCCAGCTTCTCAGCTTCAACCAGTTTAATGCTGAATATACTTCTAGTTGTGATAATTTGTGTTTATTTTGAATACAACCTTATGTATTACTTGGAGTAATGCTCTACATTCATGGTTTGATTTGTTTAACACAGTATGTATTTCAGGAGGTTTTACTGATGGTGGTCCTGGATCTTACCAATACTAGCCTCAAGCATCTAATGAACTCTTACATCTTGAATATTCTTATTCACATACTGCACTTGTTGCAGCAACAGCCTGTAAGTTGGGTTACAATTCTTGGTTCATAATGTCTCAGTAGAGCAAAAATGGCCTCAAATCACCCACTGAAAACATGAAAAATCTTGCAGCATTAGGAGATGTACAAATCTCCTAAAGAGATGGATTATGTCTTGTGAATTCTATGCCTGAGAACAGCTATATGCTTAGAACCTTCCGAGATTCTGAAAGAAACGTGGTGAGAAGAAAGCAGAATAGCAGCGCTCCGCCACATTTCTCTCTGGCACACTGCAATGGAAAGCCACAGAGTTTTGCATAAGGAACAGCAGGGCACTCCAGGCACACTCCTCTCCCATGGAAAAAAAAACCAGTTACTACTGTTCTTTGTCGATTTCAAATGGAACCAATTTAAACAATCACAAAGAAGAAAGTAACCACCGAAGCTATCAGCAGTGCATCTTCCAAACAGCAAGAAGATTGCTTGCTAGCACAGGTTACAAATTGCCTTTCTTCTCTGCCCCTTTGACTGCTCCTGGTATGATCCCTCACTGTTATTACCTAGGAGAAAGATCTGCAAAATGTGGGAATGTCATTTCATGCTGCGAGTCATTGAAATGTCTACTTTGTCCTCTTTCAGCAAAAGCACTTGGATTCACCTTGTGACTCTCACAACAGGCAGCAAAGAAGCTAGACTTTTGCTAGCCAGGGAGAGGGCTCTTTGCTTACGTGTCCAGGTATGACAAATATGTAGTCTCTGTATTGCAGAGAAAGGAGAAGGGGGTAAGATCATTGTTATTACTTGCCTTAATCTTTACTCCCTTCAAACTTCTTCAGACTAGCAGAAAGATGCAATTTATAGCTGGTAATTTTAATGTACCCTATGATAATAGAAGGTAAAGGTGGCTGTTGAATTAATAACCCTGAGCTCCAACAACTTCTCTGACATAGATACTGAGCGTGCTGCAGCTGGTGCTGTTTGAATGCCTCGCTTCTGGCAGAGAGCCACTTCACAACACTGAACTGGAAACTTTACTTTGTTGGCAGAACTAGATGAGAAATCCTACCTTGAAAGGATGAATGAGGGAAAACTGGCAGTGAAACTGAAACGTTTTGAGTGCATCCTTACCTTTTGCAACACTTACACATTGGTTTAAATGTTTCCTAAAGTGGGTACCTAAAGATTTGGTTTCATGAGTCTTTCAAAGCTGCTTTTAATGTTCACTTTCATGAATCTCTGAGTTCTTGGGTAGGGAATCTCTGCAAATTACATCCTTAAATGTACTCTTCAGGCTCAGGCTGGTATGATTGGTTAGATGTATCTCTCATCTGCTTAACACAACTGTAGATAAAATTTCAAGGCAGAGGGCAATTAAAAATTTTCTGCTGTTGGATTTGTGGCTTTGCTTTACTTTGTCCTCATTCCATGCAATTTGATTCACCTACATGAAACGTGTGATTTGGGAACATTTTGTAGTGAAGATAGGGAGACATCATTAGCTAATAGGTATAATTGTTAATATTATGCACAGATTAATAACTTACAGTCAGGCTTCACGTTCTGTGAGAAAACTTTGATTCATATTGTCCCTTTCTAGCCACCTTTAAAAAAATTGTGATATTTGCCAAGAATGTTTGAAACTTCATTTTGATTCTTCTGAAGCTGTAGCTCTGCTAGATTCAAACATTGTTTAAAATGAAACTTGCAGTTTCCAAAGTCCACTTTTAAGATTGTGTGAAGCAATACTACTAAGCTTAACAGCTGAACAGAAAGTATCTTTAGCATCCTGACTGTTCCTTTTCCAGTGTTTTTGTCACTCTCCATTATCAGCACAGAGGTGCTTCTAATGCATCGTAGTTTGAATACTTTTAAATGTTACTGGCTCTAACTCTTCTCAGGTAGTTTTTGGTAATATAGTAAGGACAGGCACGTGTCTTAAGAACTGATCACTTCAAACACTACTGGTGTGAAACACCACATGAGCCTGCTGATACGTTCATTTCAGGTAACACTGTCCCCTCTGACTGTTTACTTGCCCAAGTAAAATGTAAAGCTGAATACAAGATATTTCGCACTGCAATATCAGAGAATAATTTTCTGTTTGTACTTGGGCTGTAAAAGTGCATAGAGATCATAGTGTTTGATATTATTTTCTCCTCTATTTCCATGTATTCTCAGCTGCCAGCTTTCTACCACTGTGTACATTACTTTTGAGGCTAAGGGTGCCTGCTAACAACCTCTTATTTCAAAGCTTAAATTTACCATCATAACTCTAATTAATCTGCATTTTTTCCCCAGTGCTGTCCGTCTGCAGGTTGTGAAAGCTGAGAGCTCTGAGAGATGATGAAAGCATTAATAGTATCTATATATATATCTGCATGGACAGATTCACTGAGAATACCAGCAAAGTTGCATTTTAATTGCAAGCGAAGCTCAAAGACTGAACTTTGAAGGGCTGTAGAGTGATGTTACATTGCAATCCCTACTCTGTGTGGTGCAGGAAGGTTTCCTTTTAAGGATAGAAGTTACCTTCATCTTTCCAACAGCAAAACTATTTAGAAATATTACTTGCTACTTGGTGGTATTTAGGACCTAAGTTCACAGTGGTCAGCATTTACCAGTTACAAGTACACGTCTGAGAAAATGTCGTAGGTAAATCACAATACACTATGAAGTGGCAGCTTCCCACAGATAAGAATTTAAGGTCACAACCCTCCTATTAGAAAATATTGCTGATTGTGGCTTCCCTTATGAAAACCAATGTATTCACTTTTCCTTACAACAAGTTTCCAGGTAAATAACTTACTGATACATCAGGTTTGTCTGTGAAACCTAAAGAAATATTTAAGGCCTCACAGAGCATCTCTGCTAAGCCACAAGAAATTCTTTCTGCTGGAGATCTAGTTATACATGTAGAAAGTGAACAACAGAAGCCAATAAAAATCTCTATATGAGTTTGGCAATTCTCAATATTCCATTGATTTGGTTTCCTTATGAACATTTAGCATTACTGCACTGCATATTTTTTTTCCAGTGTGTTTGCAAGTTGACCTGACTAAGAAGAATTTAAAATACTTGATAAGTTTCCAGAAGTTGCTCTGAGGGCTCAAAAAGGAAGCAAACCCAACTATTTCCCTTCATTACATGCTTTGTCTGTCTTCATGTCCAGAGTAAAAGAGGAATGTAGCTACAAAGGGAAAGAAATGCAACAACTCCATACTGAAGGAATGTTGCAGTGAAAAATGAGGGAATGGCAACAGATGGACACAACTACTGTTACAGACCCATTGCACTGCCTCCTTCACTCTCAAGTATTTACTGCCCATATGCTAGCTGGAAAGGTTAGGATTCAATTCAAGGCCTAAAATGAAGGGGGAAAAAGGGAAAAATAAATTTTAAAAGTATTTTTCACAGTCTTCAGAAACCAAGATGAATCAGACCTGAATGTGTTTTGTTCCTCATGTTTTTCCTATTTTGACATTTTCAACGAGAAACCAAAAGGGAAGAACATTACTTTGTCCATTGGAGTTACCACATGCCCATCATTTTAAGGGAAATAGTTTATAGTTTAAATGAACAAAGGGATAAATGACTTAATGAAACTTTTTCAAAGCAACAACAGCCAGCTCATTGCTGACTAAACCCTGTATAAAACACAGCCTGAGGAAGCTAAGATTTGAAAGAAAAACTGGTAATGAAATACAAGTCCATCTTTTTCAGCTTTACTCCAGCAGTTCAAACCTTTACTGACTTCATGCCTATGAAACAAATGGAATTCACGTGAATTCACATTTGGAATCCTGCCTGTCCAGCTGTCTTGTTAGTGTGTCTGCTGCTTTCTTCTTGTAAGCCTGGGGAAGAATTGCCACAGTGTGGAAGAAACCTCTAGATAGTTTAATTAGCAATTTCAGAAGCTGCACATGTTCACCATGAGTGCATGCTAGTACTCTGCAGTGACTGTTCCGTGAAGGATAAAGTCTTGAAGCCATGAGAAAAATAACTCATTTGCCCATAACCTGGAAATATCCAAGTGAAGGTCTCATCAGAGCTCATGGAGAACTTCATCCAGACTAAGCAGCTGTGATGGTTTGGGAGTTACCTGCCCCCCCACACTATGCAAGTCACCCAGGCTAGACTCAGCTGGCTGGAAGTTAAGGAATGAAGCTTTGTATTCACAGCTTAGCACCATTTACAAACAAATATTTACACAAATATACAAGTTAAAGGTAATACACAAACACAATATCCACCCCAGCAAGTCAGAGTGCCCAGGAAGGGCTCCCAACCACCCTTCCACCTTCTTCCCACCCCTCTACCTTATCCCAGGGTCTGCCTTACCTGCAAGGTGAGTTTGGAGGATGGGCAAGGGACGTTAGAAACAGAGTGATGAGTTGGGTTACACAGCAGAAGCCCAGGGAAAAGACACAGCAGCTCCCAGAGAGACTCTCTGTCTTATCTACGTTGTGTCCTTGTTTTTATACATCTCAGCAAGCCTATGAGTGAAGTAAACATCACCAGTTTTCACCTTTTCACAACCTATAATCTAGTTTTTCTCACTAAAATATTCCAATTAGCCTCAAGCAAGCATAAGAGCAGCCTGTCTTTGGGGAGGAGTTCTCCCACTGGGCAACTGCTGTTTGTGCCGGTGGTATGCTGGGAGCTGCAGATGCAAGTGCCAAATAGCAGAACCACTCGGTAGAAAGGAAATGAGGAGCGCCAGAGGACTCAAAGGCAGCACTGGAGAAGTCACCTGTGCACACAGGTGGAACTCGTGAGGGCCATCAAGGGCAGGGCCTGCACCTGGGCTGAGATGGGCCTGGTTACTGGTGCATGCTGGGGGATGAAGCAATGGAAAGCAGCCCTGCAGAGGAGGTCTCGGTGGTCTGGTGGGTGAGTGAGCAGCAGGTTGTGTGCTTGCAGCCTGAGAGGCTGATGGCAGTCTGGGCTCTCTTGAGAGGAGCATGAGAGGTCGCTCTGCCCCTCTGCTCTGGTGAGGCCTTGCCTGTGGCCCTGCCTTCAGCTTGGGAGCTCTCAGCGCAGCCAGGACATGGGCCTGAGGGAGCGGGCCCAGAGGAGGGCCGCAGAAGTCGGCCACAGAAGTCATTAGGTGGCTGGAGCAGCTCTGCTACGAGGACAGGCTGAAGCAGTTCAGCCTTGAAGAGAGAAGGCTGTGGTGAGACCTAATAGTGGCCTGAGGGGGCCTGCAAAAGGGGTGAGAGACTTTTTGCAAAGGCCTGCAGTGACAGGATGAGGGCAACGGTTTGAAATGAGAGGAGATGGAAGTTGAGTGTCAGGAAGGAGCTCTTTGCCGTCAGGGTGGTGGAGCACTGCAGCAGATTGCCCAGGGAAGGAGTAGCTGAGGCCCCATCCTTGGAGACATTTGAAGTGAGGCTTGACAAGGCTCTGGGCAGCCCATCTAATGGAGGATGTCTCTGCTCACTGCACGCGGGCAGGACTAGATGGCCTTTGGACATCTCTTCTACCTCTGACCACTCTATGCTTAACTATGAGTTCTTCTGCTGCTACTGAAACCACTCTTAAGACATTGAAGAGTGAAAAACTCTGAAGAGTGAAGACCTGAAACCAACTGTGAACAGCATTCTGATTTCTAAGCCATGGGATATCTCCAATGACTACATTTCAGGACTTGTAAAGACTACTTTTTGGCTACAACATCTTGCAGTGACCTCAGTCTCAAAGAGTATTTATTGTTCATATAGCAGCTCAGCTGATGTGTCCTGCTTCAGCTAGTACCGACATGCAAAGCCAGGTAAGCCTGCGTTGTCCACGGTGCCAGCACAAACTGCCCTACACATCAAACTGTTTCCTATCTATATAGTCTTTTGTCATATGTGTTTGCCTTGGCTGTTGGTGAGCACACTGTCTCCTGTCTGCTTACCCTATACTGCAGTGGCCTGAGCCAAGGAGAGGGTGAGCAAACTGTCTCCTGCCTGGTTACCCTATACTGTGGCCTGAGCCAAGGAGAGGGTGATCACACTGTCTCCTGCCTAGTTAGCCTATACTGCGGTGGCCTGAGCCAAGGAGAATGATGCCATATTATAGGTCAGTAAATATATCTATGTTAGCAGTTTAGTTGACCAAGATGAATTGCAACCAGATTTGTGACAAGCAGGATGTAACTCTGGAAGAGAAGAGGCTTCACACTTTCTTAGGATGAGTGTGCATGCACAAGGATCATCTACTTGCAACCCCACTGCCATGGGCAGGGGCACCCTACCCTAGATCAGGCTAGCCAGAGCCTCATCCAGTCTGGCCTTAAACCCCTCCAGTGATGGGGCCTCAACCACCTCCCTGGGCAACCCATTCCACAATAGGGCACAGTAAGAGCTACAGAAACAACATATATTAATTAGATGACAGTGACATAAAGCAAACAAGTTGTTGGGATGTTTTTTTTTCCTTTTCAATTCATGTATAGGTCTTGTGCAGCACAGAAGAAATTATATATAGCCAAAGGCAGCAGGGCTTTTCATTCATCTCTAAGCTGCTCACAATGGAAATATCAGATATTTCAAGTGGTTCTCTGTTATTACAGTTGAAAGAGCAATAATCTTTGCTTGATCTATTCCAAGACAGCAATAAAACTGCATTAGGAATAAGTCAAAATGCATATAACAAGCATCTCTCTGCATTTGTATCATCAAGCAACATTAGCAACTACAAATGATGCTGATAACAAATTAATACCAAATTGACTATTTGCTTCCAGATACCCAGCACATTATCTGGCTAGTTATCATGAAATACATGTCATCATTTGATGTGGAGGAGAGTTAAAAATATTTTGATAATTTCTAGTCAACTGCAAAAAGTAGTTAGTTCTAGGATATATTCCATTATATCAGCTTTAGAAATCACGGAAACATATCCTTATAAAACCATTCTCTCTAAATGCTGCAATTAAAAGGATTTGAAAACGTGTTGAAGCTACAAGTAGCTCCTTTTTCAGCTTTGAGTTACAAAGTAAAGGGTGAACTTGGTAATGTGTGTCAGACAACTGGTCCATCTAGTGACAGATTGTCCTCTTGGCAACATCTGATACCAGGGGAAAAGGACTGTAATGTGCAGAGCATTGGACAGAAGCAGGAAATAGCACAAACCAAAGCTCAATTACTTCACCAATAGTTCCAGTAAACTTTTTATAGTTTAGGTACCACATAGTATAATTTCTTGTCTGCCAAGTCCTTATTAAAGAGAATAGGAAGCAACAACAGGCTGCTCTCTTATCTGAGTGATGGATTATCCTGTGTTGGCTACCCTTGCTACTGTATCTATGGCTTCGCTTCTATCTATCTTGCAGTGACATAAATGTCCCTGCTAAGTTCTGTGATACACTATCGAGGCCCATATAGGGCATAAAGAAAGAAGGGTGATGACTTCCATAACAGAGGCTGTTCATCTACCTCCAAGCAACCTTTGAAATGCTAGTAGTGAAAGATCTTCTTGCTCCCTGCCCCTCATAGATAATTAGCTTTTTACTCTTTAAAATTACAGCATGTTCCTTATATCAGTTTACATAGCTTCAAATGTTAATTATTGCTCATACAATGGTCTTTTAAAAAATTGCAGATAACTATTTGATACTAACAACTTCTGCATCTTTGACTGAAACAGATGGGCTTTTAGCTGTGTAGTATTTTTTGAATTACAGCTTTAATTTTGGGAATGTCAGCCTTATATTTAAGGATTCCACGTGTAGGTGTCTCTGTACCAGTATTGGTGGCACAAGAGCAGCAGGTTAAACTTTAGCTAACAGGTTTTTTGCCTAGTCCCACCACAGTCAAGCTTGATGAATGAAATTGCACACACGCTGCTGCTCTGAACCACCTCTGATACTGTTCTCAAATCACAGACCTTTATCTGAGCACAAAGTTCTCTGTAATTTTTTCAAGTTCTGTTTATACACATAGACTTGTTTTCTCAACTGGCAACTGCCACCCAAAGCAGAACAGAGGGCCTCCTGCTATGATCTGCTGTAGATGTGTTCTCAGGTGGAGAGGGACAGCAGAATCCTCCTCTCTGAAGTCAGCAAAGCCATTCTAACTTACAGACCAGGAGTTGGCTCTTGCCATACTCTAGTTTCTCCTTAAATGATTCACTTGTTGCAGGCTCTATAGCTCTAATGTCTTCTGAAAATAGAAGTGTGCATCTAGGCATAATAAAACAACTTGAACATTGTCATTATAGCTGAGATGCCATATTCAGCAAGATCAATGTTCATATTGAGATGTTTGTTAATGAAACACCTAGGCATATGGCTAATTTATGCTTCTCAAACAACTTCTGTAGGCTAGCTACTGTGATGCTCGTAAAATACATAGTTGTCCAATTTATCTGGCTAGATTAAAATCATGAGCTCACAGCACAGCTTTGTACTCACTCTGCTGGCCTGCACAGCAAAGGTCGAAAATACAGTTTCACTAACTCTCATATTTGATTAAATAAAGGGAAAAGTAAACCAAGTGGAACTGTCGTACGAATATCAATCGCACTCGACTTACAGAACTTTGACAGTAAGTCAAATTTGGGACTAAGTGCCTCAGAAATTGCTAAACCACTTAGAATCAAACTAAGTGACATCCTGATGGTCAGATTAATTTATATGAACTCTTCTGTTGAATATGTGCTGCTTAACTCTCCATAAAATATTTTTTTGTAGTATAACTGAAGTGATTATTAAAAATATTTTTATTTGTAAAAATATCTTCCTAATTAGAAATATCACCAGTGGAAATGTCAGTTTTAATTTTATTTTGATAGCAGATATCTTCTTAAAAAGGCTGCCTACACTGGTACAGCACTGAGCTCCTGTTAGTGAGGTAGGGAGATTGTATTGAAAGCAGAAGTGACTAATGTGGCTTTTTGTAAGGAGTCTTCTAGTTTTTCTGCGATGCCTAATGCAAATATGCATAGCAGTAATGATCACAGAACCAGCACAACCTAGAGAAGGCTGGAGAAGATGAATATTTACAGTGTGTGAGGAAAGCCAAGTAAAACCTCTCAGACTCATTAGTAAAACATTTCAAGGGAACTACCTCCCTGCAACAACTCTTATAACATTTACCCAGCATAGCTCTACCTGGGTTGTCATTTCTGCCTCAGCATTCTCTTACAAACTCTTTCACAGCCTCTTCTCCTTGGTGGCAAGTCGCAGCAGAGTGGTTAGTTGGGTTACAGAGCAGAAGGCCAGAAGACATACCAGCTCCCAGAGAGACAGACAGAGACTCTGTGTTATCTGTGTTTGTGTCCTTGGTTTTTATACATCTCATGAAGCCTATGAGTGAAGTAGACATCACCATTGTTTGCTATTTCACAGCCTATAATCTATTTTTTTTTCATTAAAATATTCCCGTTAGCCTCAAACCAGCACAACCTCTCACATAAAAAGCTCCAAACCCTGAGCAATGTGTTACAATGACAGAGAATTTGTATTTCAGAGTTCAGAAACTGCGGGAGCTCTATGCAGAGGCAATTTGCTCCATCAGTGTGACTAGTAGAACTCTTCCTGACCTCAACGGATTTTTAAAAGACCTTGCTGAAGCTCTGAAGGGCATTAACCCTTGTTAATGGTAGAACTTTGAGCTCTGTGAGACAGTACCACACATTCTATCTAGCCAATCCATCTGGCTATGGGTTGGACTTGATGATCTTTGAGGTCTCTTCCAACCTTGCTTATACTGTGATACTGTGGTGCTGGTGTTTCTCAATGTCCACCCACTCCCAGGATGTGAAAATCAAGTGAAATAAACATTGTAAAACCTTTCAAGACTCCAGCTTCAAAGGGAAGAGTGTAGATTAGAATGTGGTCACTTTGGGATAAACCTCCCAGAATGATAGATTTTTGGGAACAGCCTGCCTGCTCAGTGACATTGGTATTCTTGTCAGCTGCTGTGCCAACAGCAGCAGTAAAACTGACAGGAATAGCAATGAAGCTGCAGGGTATGCTTCATTATATGTTTTGGTAGCTTAGAAATGATATTCTGCCTGCTTACTTAAGAAAATCTGAAATTGCAACTTCAAGCAGATCTAGACCAAAATCAAAATTAAGAAAAATGTAACTTTTCTGTGTGAAAAGTAATCCTGTTTCTTATGTTAGCTTTATTATTCACACCAAAAAGATCTGTTGAAACAGCAAGAACAAATTTTCATTTCATCCTTCTGTAGGGCTAGGTAGAGTTACAAGTTTCCAAGTCATGTTCTTGTCCACGTGGTAAGCAAAGCAGAGTTTATCAGTATGAAAAAGAAATCACCTTGGGAAGCAAGAGAAAACCAAGTGATAAGTAATACCTACTCCTAAAATATGAGCTCTCTGCACAAACATTTCTCTAACGTTTTGCATTGATAGGGTACAGAGTTTGTCTGCTTGGTTTCAATCACCTTTTGCTTGCTTCTGCTTGTCTTCAGTGTGAGACACACACACAGAGACAACACTCAAACCCTGTGATGTGCAGCCCAGTGGAGTTTCCTTTCTCTCCACTCCAGCCATTATTTCCATTGTTTTTTCCTTTTTTTTTTTCAGTTTTATTCAAAGTATTCTTTAATGACAGTTTAATTTCCTGACCTGTAGCACCCCACTTTTACCTGGCCAAATGCCAGCATACATTTAAAGTTTCTGAAGTTGACCTATATATTAATTCAACAGTGGTTTATCACCTTGTAGGTACCTGTTATCATTTATATTAGAGCTGTAGGAACAGGCTGCTCAGGGAAATGATTGAGTCACATCCCTGAAGGCATTTTGAAGATATGTAGTTATGGTGCTGAGGAACATGATTTAGTTTTTACCTGTTTAAGAGATATTATTGAATGGGTTGCTCCTCCTTTTCTTCTGAAGATCTTTATCCAAGTGTTCATTGCATCCTTGTATCATAACAATCTCACTGTCAATATCTAACTTATACACAGTATAAATAATTTATACATGATAATTCAGAGAGCAATAGAGGATTTAGCAGGAAATATAAAGAAACCAAATAGTTGTAAATAGAAAAGTTATCAATTAACTGCTTGAAGTAAAAAGGAAATACATTGCTTGAATAAAATTATTACGTGGACACTTCAGGTTAGTTTTGCACTTTCGGGGGCTCCTTCGCCTTTATACTAAGGAAAGGGGATTCCATATATAATTTCATTTTTATTACCTTTGTACTATTCCCATCAAATGAAATCTAGCCATGTGAAGGTCTTTCTCTTTTTTTTTAGAAAGATTATTCTTGAAATGAAACTTTCTTTTCATTTCACTGCAACAGATCCTATTGTAATAGAGAATTTTTCTCCCTGCTGAGAGTATTTTTACAAAACATTGCAATTGCTTTTGTTTGCCATTTAATTTACCACTGGATCAATAGAGTTAGACATAACTACTTTTGGTATTAAAACTTTCAAATTCTAGGGGAAATGGAGGTTAGATTGTAAACAAAATATTTCATTGGCATTGATCTGAAAAGCAGGCTGACAATATTGCTAAAAAATCGTCGGCTTCCAATTATAAATCTCACCAAGCTGACAAGAGATGGATTTGATTATTTTGGTTTGAAAGGGTCATTCCTTTAAAGCTGCAAGAGTTTATCAATTTATAAAGGATTAAATGAACCATATTTTCCTTCAGCTCCTGTCGCAACTCTCTTTTTGTGATTACCCAGGCTTGATCAGGTTATGAAAGTGACTGATTCCTCTGCTCTCTATTTTAGGCAACCTCAAATTTACAGAATTTATGGCCCATGCTAGATCATTTGTGATATAAAGATTACAGGTAACCTGAACTTACTTAATGTACTGTGATATGCTGTGAAGGAGTAGAGCTGCTCATAATGTCAGAAGTCTGTGGAAGAAAAAAAAAACTCCTCCACATAACACTCTCCTTTGAGGCAATACCCACCAAAATTGCAATAACAATTTATTTCTTTAAATGAACAAGAATTTTTTATGCCCATGGTAGCTAAGAAAAATAATGGCTTCTTTACTTCTTTGGGCATTTCTTTCCCACTTTTCCTCTTGCTCTAAGAAAAATATGGGTAGGCCAGCTCTTTAGTAAACATTGATTGCTCTATTTCAACTGCTAATTGCATGCAGTTTTAATTGGAAAGGAGAAGGGAACATTTAGTTCCAGAACTAGCATCACACCTTTTAAACTTCTGCATGGAAATGCTGGGAAAAGACAGTCTCTCTCTGAAAAGCACCTTTCAGTGGGTCATTATTTGGACTCCCACATTCTCAAAACCTTAAAACTGTGGTTATATTTTGACTGCTGATGTCCTTATCAATGGAACAAGTTGACGCCCAGCCACAGCAGATTAATACCTCTGCCATGCTGATGTCTAAGCTCACTAGGAATGACTTAGAATTCTCTGCATGGTGCCTAGCGCCCAGGAAGCTTGGAGTCCTTTCTAGAACTGGTATTCTTGCTGAATAAAGACACTCTGTGGCAAGCCAGGAGACAATAACAGTGGTGGGGCGATAACTAAAATCCAGTTTCTTGTGCAGATGTGGTACAGCCTTCAGACTGCTGCTCATTTCATTGGTAAATTCTTGCAGTGCAGTTCTCTTGGAGCTCCGAAGGCTGGGAATATGTGTGGTGGGCTGCTTGGTGATGGTGTCTGTAAGTATGAGGAAAAACCAAGCCTGACTACCACACTAAGTCAGAGAAAGCTAATTAAATTGAGTTAAGAATGCTCCTTTTAAAACTGTTTTGATTTCTTCTCCCCACATGTAAAGGCAGCGTGTTTCTTACTCCTGTGACTATTACATCATAAAATAAACGAGTAGGCAAACAAAACTTTAAGGAAAAAATGTAACATCTAGCCTGTGTTTCGCTCTGAAAGCTTTGCGAATTAGGGAATTGAGCAGTGAAGTTGATTTCAGTTAATTATCTAAGCAAACAGGATGCTGCTTGATTACGGAATTGGTTGTGTTGTTTGACCCATAATATTTTGTGCTCAGAGATCAGTTAGAACTGTTTATTACAATTAGGGTTTCCAAATGTAGGAGAATTTGTGTTGCTATGTAGCTGTCATCTATTTAAACTTAGCTTCAGGACAAGTAATGGCTTAAAACTGTTTACAGCCATAAAACAGCAGCACAAATGCCACATTGTCAAGTAACAACATGTTGCTGTCCAAAGAACAGCAGAAAATTCCTGCACATAAAGCTTTACATTTGTTGTCCACTCAACTATAACACAAACTAATTTTGGAGAGTTGCCATCAGAGCTAGGTAGCAACCTGGGGTATGCAAAAAGCTGCTGTACAGCTCTATCATCTATGTAATGGAATCAGGTAGTAGAGAGATTCTTTAATGGCTGTTTTGAAAAGGCAGTGCTTTGCTAACATTTATCAAAATGAGAGAAACATCTGTTACTTGGAAATGAGGGTTCTGGGTGAAAATAACCTCCTGGCATTCTCAGACAGCTGGTCATTGATAATGTAAGGAGTTATCAACTCTTTAAAGAACTTTTTCTTGTTTCTTCCCCTACCTCATCCAGCACAGCATTGCTAGGGACCAGGCCTGATTTTCTAAGCACTTAGGGCAGTTAAGACTCCTTCCTCCTTTTCTCAGATAGTGACAACAGAATTTCACTTGTGGAAAACATGAATGAAATTTCTTTTGAAGAGCATCATTTTGACCAAAATGTTCTCAGCACTGTAGAGCTGTATGCTCTTGTGCCTTACTACTGATACACAAATCTGGTTTCTTTCACTCAGTAATTCCTCCTTATTTATTGGGAAATAGCAGCAAATAGAACCTTCCCTTGTAAAATTTCTCTTGGTTTGCAGTTCTTAGAGAGTGCTTGGCTAGGTTACTGCTCTCTCTGTTAACCAACAGCATTCAGAAGCAAGCACCTCTCTCATTAGATTGAGGACTTGCATCAAAAATAATAATAATAAAAAATATATATGAGAAAACTGTTCTTTGGGTATGTTGAAAATGAGAGCAAGGCCTGGTGAGGTTTACCTATGTGGTTTACATTACAATGGAATTTAATCTTGCAATTCAGAGCAACTTTAGTGCCATTACTTTTGTGACAAGATGAAGCAAAAAAGGAGATGAGATATCTGTAATAATACTTGTTTTTCTCAAACTGTTCACCACTGACATTCTAGTCTCAAAACTCCTATTCAAGGAGAACCTCTCCTCTTAAAGGGATTTTTATTTCTTCACATACTCCTGATATCTTTTTCATTTTCCTATGTTACTGGAACAGCTTCAGATCTGCACTACTGCTATTTTGTCCAGTACGATGACTTGCTGGTTTGTAAAAAATCCCCTGCAGTTGTTCAAATTGTCCTTTACTTGAACTGGAAGAAAAAATGTTAGGCAGTTTCAGTTGCACTTTGCCTTTACTTGTATGCATCAGACTATTTACAGGAATTCACTCTAAGAGTCAGCTCAGCTAAAAGAACTTCACCAGCAATTTAATTCTCATTATGAGCTTTCTATCCCCTTTTTTTTTATTCAGATCCCTTGTAGCCATTTGAATCATGTCTGTGTCAATATTTTAAAGTTTCCTGTGTTCTAAAAGCCACCGAAGCAGCTGATGTTTTGCAGCATAAGTTAGTAACTCTTCCGTTTTTTATGACTATTTCCAGTAGCCTACTCCCATCACTCCGTATGTAATTATCTGCCTGAGGCCACCATTCAAACTTTAGTATTTCAATGCGTGGGTCAGCAAAACTTATCACCTTCTTAACTGTAAATTCTTATTTTTATGTTTTTCAATTAGATTTTTTTTTTTTTTTTTTTGCTTAAAGAGCAGGACTTTATAAATAGCCATTTTGAATAACAAGTGCAAAACGACAACACCGGTATATTTGCTAAGTAATGTCTCAGCTGCACGTTTACCAACGTGATTCAGTGCAGCAGCTACCAGTTGGAAACTTGGAGGTACTCGATGACAGGCCACTTGTTTGTATTGTATGAATCTGTTCTCTGAAATTACTGAATCAAAACCCTCTTCTGCATCATTTACAGAAATACTAATATCTTTTTTGCATAAAAGATTTCAATTCAGGAGCTTCATACTTGTCTTGACCACTTTAACAGATGGGACTTACAATCAGTATTCTGAGTTTGTTTGTCCACTTCTGGGTGCTCTTCAACTTTCTAGAAAGGAGTATTGCTTTTGCTCTTACTCAAACGCATCTATAGCCAAGGGAATCAGGCAAGCCAAGTGGCCGTATGTGAAGGGCACAGGGAAGAGCTCTTCAGTCTGGACATCCTTTCCTCTTCATGCCAGTATGAGAACGCTCCCATTGTTTGCTGTCACTGTGTCAGTGGGAGGTCTCGCAGTATCAGTAAAGCATCAGTATCAGATGACTCTAAAAACTGGAATTATCAGCTTAGTTGCTGTCTGAGAATATCTTGATGCATTTTCATATAATACTACAGTAGTAATATGCTTGAGTTGCACAAATCTGGAAACTGTACTTAATGTTCACATGTATATAATCACATTTTAATGACAACTATTAAGTTTTGCAAGGTATGAACATATTTCATAGTGTCATCTGTCTGAAGATGTATTTTGTTGTGAAATGATTTCATTTGTATCAAGCCCTCTGAGCTTACTGTGATCTCACTTTCAGCCAGTCAGCAAAAGCAATAAACAAAGCAGCTTTGCACAGCAGATTTCTTTTCACTTAACTGCTTACAAAGCCATCATTCACAGACTGTTTGAGAAACAGTTGTCTGACAGGCTAAAACTGCATGGAGAGGGTTGCAGGAACAGGAGGGAGGAGGAACACCGGGACATGCGGTGGTAGCAGAGAAGAGATGAAGTGGCTTCTGAGATGCAGCAGTGCCCATGGTATTGTTTGCAGGCCAACAGACAACTGATCTTATTTAAACAACCAAAATTTCAAATGACTGCTGCTATGTTTGGGGTTTTGATTAACAGAAGTAATAAACTAATCCTTTCATATAATGCATTGATCTCAAAGCATTTTGCAAGTAGCATCTTTATCAATACTTCATAAACAGGGTAACAGTGGCACGAGACAGTGAAATACTCACATTATTTAGTAGACTAATGATAGATTTCAAAATAAAAGCTCAAGTCTGTACCTCCTACATCAGTGATTAATTGATGGTCTTTCTCCATAAAGACATTCTCTTGATCATCTGGACTGGGGACTTGCCCAAAACGCTGCACCATTCCTTTATTCTGAGGCATTTGAACCTCCTTTTTCTGGTGCAGAAAGGAAAGAATGGAAGGTGTCCATTTTACACCACCGTGGAGTTGGGAATCACCCAGAGTCTGAATTATGCTGAGATATGTTGAACAGACATAGCCTTAGGGGCTCTTTCTATTTACAGCCTTACAGTTCCATGAAATGTTCAGATATTCCATGTCATTTAGGCATTAGCATCAATATTGTTCACAAGAAGTATAACCCTTTCAGTTGCTCTCTGTTTTGGGATTTACTTGCCTCAACAAATTGCAGTTAATGCTTGTCTTAAGACTTCCTTACTTACTCCCCTGTCTGAGATTAGGAGGTGTGTGGCACTATGTTTTCTGCAACAGATTTCAATCTACGTGCATCTCAAGGTTATTTCTTGGAAAACTGCTATTTGTAACCCTTGTATCCACAGGCAGAAAATGACATTTTCATAGAGTGGTGTGCAAGACTGCTATCTCTCTTTTGGTCTCATCTGTTTCATTACTCTGGGAAAACACTTGTGCATCAAGACACCAAATTCTAATTATGCTAGCATTTCTATCTTTAGCTTTCTGCAGAACAAAGCTCACAACAGGTGATGGCTGCTGCCTCTCTTTTTTACAACTGAACTAAAGGTTGAGTCCTCCAGCTATTTTATTTGCTGGTTTGTAATTTTGTTATAGAACAGATTTCTGCAAGATGATAAAGAATTATGGCGTTAAGTGGTTGCATAATTACATGAGAGAAACTGACACCTCTACTTCACTGTAATGTCAGATATTGCATCAGTTACGATACAGCCATGGGGAATAATTTAGTACGCTCCATCTTGACTAAGCTCACAGCAATGTTGATTAAGACTACCTTGGGGGACTGAGAATAAGTTTAGGAAGCTTACCTTTGCTATTAATTTTTGTTCCTTCCCTGGGGAAAAGACAAATCCACAGACAAATGGTCAGAGTTATGACCATTTGTTCTATTAACAGTTTTGAAACTCAATGTAATTGTGTTTCATATTGACAAACTTGTTCAGCCAGGTGATTAAGTTCTGCACAGGAACAAATGATTTCTATTTGCACGAATTCCTAAAGCATTGTAGCTGTTTCCATCAAGTAAGCACAGTTCCTCCTGTTTAATGTTGGAAATATCAACACTTAACATGTATAAAATGTATCTGTGCAGAGTAAAAGGTGGTCATTATAAAATATAGCACAAGCAACAGTTTCAAAATGAGGTATATTCTGCTTTCTCCTCAGCTAGTAGCATTTCTCTAGTCAGTTGTAAATTAGCATTTTATGTAGGTATATTTAAGCTAACTACTTGAAAATTAATGCTGTTTGTTCTAATTTTTCACTCTAGTTATCCATTTAACATATCATCTTATTCATGCTCCACAGAAACCAGCTGATTAAATTCTATTCTTACTTGTCTGTTAGTTCCATCTATGCCCAGATATTAATTTCAGTCACTGTATCTCATCCACTTGGGAAAGGCAGGGGAGAAGATAGAAGTATATAGCTCACAAGACAGGGCAATAAAATGGGAACCTATCTGTAGGTATATTCTTAAAACAATGAGACTATTATGTAGAATACTGAATTAAAACTGTTCCAGCTGGCCTAGGCTTTAGTGAGCATTTAGTGATATGAATATATTATTGGGCTTAAACCCCAGATTGTTTAACCTGATTTTTTTTTTATACCCAACCTTGATTCTATTTTCTGTGAGAAGGATTGAAAAGTTAAAATATGAAGGGTGAAGAGAGGATTATTTTTAATGATTTAAATGATTTATAAGAATCCACATTCACAAGTTCTGTCACAAAGGGTTACGTGAGCCTTGAGCAATACATTCTTCAGAGGTTCCAGAGCTACTTGTGTGTGTGCGTGCATATGTATATATATATGTGTGTGTGTGTGTCTGTTGTGCTACTTTGTCTGATGGTATGACATGGTTAAAGCAGAGACTTTCAAAACTTCTCATCTGTAGTGGAACAAAGGCTTTATTGCGGTCAAGAGGGTTTATTGGGATCAAGACTTGTTTCACTCCACTACTAAATGAAGAGAGCAGCCAAATAAAATTAATCTACATTTAAGGGCACCTCTAAGTCTAGATTTTTGTTGTTGAAAACTCTTGAAATGAACATTCAACCAGGAGAAAATTAATGTTACCTGCATACAGAGAAGTTAATCTGAATATTTGGGCTTCCCTGTACTGAGTTCTAGTGGTTTGCTTGCTGCTGTATGAAGTTTATAAAGATGGACTGATAAGTGAAAAACAAGTGCTGTGAAGAGGAAGGTGTCACAGGAGGAAACACACCTGTGACACTTGGGCAGTGTTTCAGAACAACTACCCATGAATATGTTCACCTGCCTTCTTGTAGTTTGAGTATATCCATGTTTGAATAACAGACACCTATAGGAATAGATGTACTTTGTGCCAAAAGAGCCACACTACAATCCCATCTTCTGAAATGTATTCTGTTGGGTCTATTTCACCTACTAATTCCAATGCTTAGAGCAAGGATGTTCTTCTACCAGAAGGCAAATAACCTAAGTTCATAAATAGGTTTTGTTCAGCTATTCTGTGTCTTCCAGTGAGGCTCCAGGGATAAGTCAGTTGCAGACTGGGGGAGAAAAAAGGGAAATAATTAGTTTTGTAATAGAAAACATTTTTGCCGTTCGTGGAGGTTGTTAGAGCCAATTTTAACGTCATTAATTGAAGCAGGTATTCAACATACATTAATTCAGTATACAGAATCTAAAATTGGCAAGTAATCGATAAAAATAAATGAATATTGATATCACAGGACTTTTGCACTACTGTATTTATAGTGGCCCTGAAGCAAGTTAGATCTCGCATTAAAAGATCGATAAACTAATGCAAAGGCTAACGCCTTGCATTCAGAAAGTCTTGGTGCCAAGGGAGAAGGGGAAGGAAGCTAAACATTTATTCCTGCATTTCTGATGAGGTTCAATCTTATCAAAGTTCTGCAAGCTTGGCCATTGATTACCTTTCTGGTGAAGTCCAATGCCATTTCTTTATGTCCAGGCAACATCCACATATTAGAAAAGGGCTTCCTCTTCCCCAGTGTTTCAGTACTCTGATATGTTGCTCACTAAAAGAGAAAAAGAAAACATTCATTTTTTTAATCAGCAAGGAAATTACTCTCTAAACTTTATGTGCTGCTGAACTCACTACTCTGCTTGCAAAATGGAAGGAGAATTATAGCAAAATCAGTTTGTTTTCATTGAAGTAAAATAAATGGATACTGCCTAAAGATTTCAGTGCTTACCTCAGGAAACAAGCGCACGCTCAACAATGTTGAGAGCTGTTGACATGCAGGTAAATCTGTACTCCAAGGTGTATTATGGAAAAGAGAGGAGAAAGCAAGATGTTGCTATGTTACTGAAAACAGCAATAATAAAAATACCTGTGTTAATACAACCTTCTCAGGCAGCCTGGTCAGCAAATCTGAAGTATCCCTAGCTGTGTAGTGATTTGCCAGTTCTACAGAGAGGTGGTTGAGGTCCCATCCCTGGAGATATTCAAGGTGAGGCTTGATAAGGCTCTGGGAGCCCTGGTCTACTTGAGGATGTCCCTGCTCACTGCAGGAGGGTTGGACTAGATGACCTTTAGATGTGCCTTCCAACCCAGGTGATTCCATAATTTGTAGACTTTTGACGGTAGCTATGGTATCAGTCTGGGACCAGTTCTTGTTGGATTTGTTTTCTTTTGTTTTAAAGAATCAGGATTGACACCAGTGACCTCACCTGCTTCATTTTGATAGACTTTGTAATCCATCTTTAAAAAGGCCACTTCTGCTTAAATTAAGACTTCCAGTGTATGTCTGGAAATAATGTAACCAAAGCAGGAAGGATACAGTCTTTACTCAAACTTCCAATACTTTGACAAGACATAAGAGCCGATTCTGTTTCTAAATGGTGGTACTGAAATTAAGATTGATGAGTAAGTATTAGAAGAAAATAACTTTGAGTTACATGCAATAGCTTTTAATTGCATCATTTAAATTCTTAAGCATTTCAATTTTATACTCATTCAGGGTTTTGCATAATTAATTTGCAGATTTCCAGAAGGCATGAGGATGAAACTTTTGAATGGATGGATGGTTATTAATTGATGATATAAATATATTATTCATTATTTTTGGTTGTCACTGTAAATTGCACCAAGTGCTCCTGAGCGAATATTAAATTCGACATCATCCCATGAATTCAAAAGCAAAATGCATCCTCAGTAATAGTTTGTTGATATATGGAATACTTCAGGTGTCATTTCAGAACAAAATGTTAAAATCTGCTAATGTCACATTTCCCTTCTCACTGCAAAATGCCAGAACTGCCCAGGCAAAACTGAATTTGAAGCAGTCAACTTTTGAAAAAGGGTCAGCACCAGGCTGATCTACTCCAGTCCAGAAACAGAGAAATTCTCAAAGCTCTCATTAACTAAGCAATGCCCAATATTTGCAGGCCAAGTAAATGCTATGGCAGAGAAGCCTAAACTGAGGATTCTTGAAAGGCCATGATACAAAAGTAGCTAATGAAGAAATAGGTCCTGTGAAATTTTTGCTAGGCATGGATGGGCTAAATGGATTGGGAGAGGTCCATCCCCAAGAGATAAGGAATTAGTCATCTCAGAATCAGCAGGAGACTTCTCTGGTTGCTATCATTCTGGATAGACTTGCAGAGCTTGTGTGGCCCAGACTGTCATGTCCAACATGGTCTCCAATGTAATGCTAAGACATGTACATGCAGGTTTTTATATTCAGCTAAAACACACCATACTTGCAACAGATAATGTTATAAAAAAACAAGAGGAAGGAACCGAACAGGACTAAGTTCTTCAGGTTTTTTGTAAAGCGAGAGCACTTCAAAAAACCATTTTCCAGATTTTATATTCACCTAAATGTTTGTATATAGCAATTCAATTCAAAGCATTTTCTTCCCATGAAACGAAGCATTGTGCTAATGCTGCTCAGCAAGTTGTTGGGAAGCAGCCTGAGGGTACGTGCCCTGAAGTTACTTAATATTTCTAGGCTGGTTTAAAGGTAGATACACAGCAAATTGAGAAAAGAAATGATATTTTAAAAGGGTGTACCTTTGAGCAATGTTTTCAGGCTTACAGTTAAATGACAGGAGGACAATCATCCACATGGAAATGATCCTTTCCAATAGAGTAATGCAGAAAAGGGACATGAACATGAAAGTAGTATGGCCATGTAAGAATTGTTTGCTGGCATGATTTGCTTTAGAAAAGTGTTGATGAGAAAGCAAGAGGCTGGTGCTTAACTGTACCTCACAATCAGAAGTAATTTTTAATAATTTTGTATTATCCAGTCTTTAATGAACAGAGAATTATCCTTGCACTGCTCATTTTATGCCCTCATTTTCTCTTCTAGATGATGGCCCAAATATTTACATGAGCTGTCATTTTCTGGCTGATTAATTAATCAAGCACTTCTTTACCTACATCATCAAAGTAGTCCTTCAGAAATTTTCTGTTCAATGAGACTCTGGAATGGGTTGTCCAGGGAAGCTGTGGATGCCTGCTCCCTGGGGGTGTTCAAGTTCAGGTTGGATGAAGCCTCAAGTAAACAAGTCTAGCTGAGAGGTGTCCTTGCCCATAGCAGGGAGGTTGGGGTAGATGATCTCTAAGATCCTTTCCAAGCTAGGCCATTCTCTCACGGCTGCAGTGAGAGCCTTGTACTCATGAGTGGCCTGTGTAGCTTTAGCAGCCTTCATAGACTTCCATAAGTAGACCCAACCTGGTATTTATTACATTTCTGACTTATTTTCTTCTTTTCAACATCACTTCTTCCCATTCCTGTACTCCAACTTTTTAATGATATTTATGAGCAGAAGTGAAGATGCAATGTGTTTTCCAACCCCTAAAACTTCCCTTCTCTAGGAATATCAGGATAAGCATTCGGTGATTAAAGCAAGCCTGGCACAGACTGAAATGTCCTGAGTCCTACTCCAGGCCTTGTTAGGTAGCACAGACTGGACATACCATAATGCACAGCATTTTTCCTTGAAGTAGCAAGTGCAAATATTTTGAGTTAAAAAACTGTCTTGTATCTTTGGCTGCTGTGCAAATCCCAAAGTGAATTAGGTTGTTGATTGGGGGATTTTATTTTATTTTTAAACTTATTACAACTGTGAACCCATTATCCTGACCAGTTCAATCTAAATTTCTTTCTTTCACTTAGAGGAGGTCTGGGTTTTGAATGCCAGTACAAAATATAAGCATCAGTTTTCTTGCACTTTGAGGCTTTGTTTATGAGCTATGTACTTGCCTTACAATGCCAAACCCATTTTCGAGGCACTTAGTGCTGGTTTCCAGCACCTTGGCTAGTCATGCAGTGATAATTTCTGATTTGAGGTTCCATTGATTGATTACATTGTGTTGAGACAAAGCCAGAACTCCCTGAATCCTATCCTATCTTGTCCAAACCTGATTTCCTGATCCATGGTCATAATTTACAGTGAGATATACATTGAGTTGCCAAGCACAGAACTCTGGCTTGCATGACTGAGGAGGAGGTCTTACTGATCATCCCTCTCCTGGTCCCTAGTGGGATGGAAACTGCCTGTGTCACACCAGTGAACTGAATTAATCAGACAGCTAAAGTCATAAATTGAAATGGATATTTTGAGCTCATGCCTTTGCATTACAAATAGCTCAATACTATTAAACTTTACACATCACATGTTCTTTAGCTATCTAAAAGTTGCCTCCTCTTGGCCTCAGTCTGGGATAACATCTGGCTGAAAAACAATTTTCTTAGAGGTGGATTGGCCCTTAATTTTTGAGATAGAATATGTTAGTGCTGCTCTTGTAAATATGTAGTCCATTACAGCAGGTAATGAAAAAACCATCTGGCTGTGGTAGCAATCTCCAGTAAAAGCTATCTGACATGAAAGTTCACATTCTCCCACTGGACACTTCAATGAAAAAGCAGCAGAAACATAATTTCAAAATATTTTTGAGATTCTTCAAAATGAAGAAAAATCAGAGAAGCCAAATGCTCTCTAGAGAAGCAGACCACTCATCAGGAGGCGTTCTACTGCAGGACAATTGTTCACTTTTTAGTTGGCAGAAGTTAACTAAGGTCCAGTCTAATGTTTATGAATCACCAGTCATTATCTGCCTCTTAGAAACCTCTGCTTAAGTGTGTAGCTGTTGGTACCGAGTCACCTGTTGGCAAGGAAGTAATTTAAATATGTTAGCCTGATTCCAAATATACAGAACAAAACTTGTATTTTAGAAGTAAGCAAAGATAAAAAGTAGCATTTTTATTTAAGCAAAAAAAATATAATTTAAAAATTCTTAGAATGGCTCAGGTTGGAAGGGACCTTTAAAGATCATCTATTGCCGACCCACCCTGACATACACTGTTTTGTAGAAAACAGTGTTTGTAAGAGTGAGTACAAACCAGCTCAGTGCTACCAGGAAAGTGATGAGTCTACTAATATCCTCAAATTATCAAACCTCTCAAGTACAACAACAGGGATGGGCTCATGGAACCTTCTTACAAACCAAAGACACTGAAATAATGGAAAACTGAAATATATGAAGAAGTTTAGAGAAACATGGGGACTTCTATATGCCTTACTTCCTGCTGGATTTTGCCCTGACCAGTTTTCAACCAGTTGAATACCCACACAAGTGGAGCACTTAAACTAGGAATGACAGCTGAAAAGTACAGCTTCAGTGGTAATCTTGCTGCCCTTTTTTTTTTGGTAGATTTTTCCTTGTCATGGCATGTACATGTCACTTCTCCTTCCTTTCTTTTACAAACACTTCATCATCCCTGCCTGCTCTTCTAGAAATCAATCTTTTAAATACAGAACTGGAGCCAGAGAGCTTCTAAGTCTGTTAGTCAAAGCCAATGTAGCTAGGGTGAAGAGATAACTGTCTGGCTGCGAGGGACAGAACTGGGTGAGTTCCACCACGCACATCTCTGTGCATAGCGGAAAGGGGGGAATTGAGACCTTATTTCTCAGAGAAGTATCATAGTTAAAATCAAGTGGGACTGAAAACTAGATGCTGAAAGAATTCTCTTACTGTGTCTACATACAAATAGGAAAAAAAAAATCTGGATTTATTTTTGTCACACATTTGCATGGACTGTGATCAGAATCATGTACATGAGGTTTTGAAAATGCTGACAGCACTTCCTTAGATCTGAAATTCACTGAGATAAGGAGAGTTCCAGGAGATATCAGATATTCAAAGTATAAGGGAGTTCCATGTCTGCAGTGCCAAATACGCAGTTCTAGAGATCATAGAAATCTGTGATACCATTTCTGCAGAGTGTGTTTTTGTGTGGTTGGTTGTTTTTTTAAATATACTGTTGCTTCAGCTGCAAAGTGTTGAGACAAGAACAGAGTTTGGGCCCAGAAATGCAGTGCACATACAAAACCTGAGTGAATGCAGGAAGGTATGTTCTAACAGTGCTGTAATTTCAGTTTTGATAGGTCTCAGTGTGTTTTGACTGACTCATAGAAAACCAAAACATGCAGTATAACTGGGGGGGGGGAAAAATCACATAAAACCAGTACTGAGCAAATAAGGGAATAATGAGTGGGTCACTACTGAGAAGCAATGACAAAAAAGGCAAGGGAAGCCTCCACTGAGCAGAAACTATCAGTAGGGAATCTGAACTGAGTTGGTTCTGGTTTTTGTACCTACCAAATGCATTCATCAGATTTAAGACATCAACAGTTGTGCTATCTGCATGAGTAGTAATATAGTGATAAGCCAGATACAGCTTAAATCTTCACACACTTATCTTGCTGGGATCTACCCAAACCCCCTTTTCTGACTACAACTACAAAGCTCCAACAGAGAATTCTTCAAAGCAATAAGGTTTTTGGTAGAACCGATATGCAAATATAGATGTACTTTGCAACACATTGATTTTGATCCAAGATTTTGTTTTCTTCTATGTTGTTGTGTTTTCATGAATGAAAAGCAGAATATTAAAGCCAGTTCTGAGCATAGAGCTGTTTTAAAGGTCATTCAGAACTTGAGATGATCTTTGAGATTCAAAGTCAGCAGCTGAATACCTAATATTCAGATATGCTTTTTCTAAATTACCCTCCTTTTACTTGTAATGTGGAAAAAAAAAAAAGGTGTCTCATTGCTATAGCTGCATTCAATATAATATACAACGCTTATGATATGCTGCATTACAAATGTCATTACATCTTTCCTCCCTAATTAAGCAATTAGTTAAATTCTTCTCTAGGAACTGTTCAAGTCTAGCAAGACTGAAAATATAGCAGAGTTATTTAGAATGCAGGTTAGCAGCATGCAAGTAAAACAAGCTTCATTTTCTTGCCACACAGAGACCGTGGTAGACTCCTTTTAACAGTGAAAAATCACCACTGATTTTTTAAAAATAAGCCTGCTGCTTTAAACTAGAAGCCTTTACCATCTGTTCTATACCAGTTAAGCATGCAAGGAGAAGCTTCTCGTGGTTGCATCAACATATAGTAAGATTAAACTGTTTAAATGACTAGGTAAAAGCTTCCTATGTCCCTGCAATGATATTTCCACCTGTGTTGCTCATGTTCTTGACATAAATAAGGAAAAATGACACCCTAGATACCATGAAAGTTTTACAGTTACGAAATACCCGCTTGAATCTGCTATTAGGTACAATGATCTGTCACCTTAGGAGCACAGTACTCAGGGCTGGGATTTTCAAATCAGATCTGCATTCTAAAAATAGCTTTCAAGTTATTCATCTATCAGAAGCCTTGTCTTTTCAAAGGCATTCTTAGGCATTCTGATTTTAAGGAATACTGCAGCTGCAAAGGCAAAACTGGGCATGTGTGATTACTGTACCTAAACCGTCTCTTAGAGTTGAGCAGCAGCTTCACTGCTGCTTCTGAAAGACAATTTTCAATTCTAAAGGATACTGATTGAAATCTAAAACTATTTATAAAAAGGTTTCAAGGTCTGTGTTCAGCACTGACAAGATGAAATTGTTTCCACCATTTTTAAGTCCCTTCACTTAACTGCAGTTGTTTCAGTTTGTTCTTTTGAGTCTGAACCAAGAATTTGGTGGAGAAGTGAAGACAGTATAAAGAACAGCTTAAATTTATTTAGAACCAGAGCAGCTTCTTAAGTGAAAAGAATTACAGAAAGATGGGGTTTGGAAGGGACTTCTGGAGGTCATCTAGTCCATTCCTCCTCTACAGCAGGTTCACCCAGAGCAGGTTGCACAGGACAGGATCCAGGCAGGTTTTAAATCTGTACAATAATGCCATAGTTACTTGAGCCAACAAACAAACTCACTTCTGGTAGTGCATATGAATCATATTTACTCAGGTACTACTCCTATTAATTTCTGGGAACTCTTAACAGAAGTCCTTCTGCTGAGGTCAGAAAGTGGCATCTGGCTGTTCATAATCACAAATGAAAGCATTCCTTTAAAGAGTAAAACTGATGTGTCTGAATCTTCAGCAATCACAGCTGCGGAATATAATGTGTGCAGTGTAAACAGAGATTTGAGAAGTAATCAAAAGTAAGAACAGATATTTAAATACATGAAAAGCAGTTGGACAGAAGTAAAAAGGACGTGTTTGCTAAACTGTGAGAGAGAAATGGGAGAAGTGAAAGAATCCCATGTCTTTTATTAAAGATTAGATACTCTGAGATTCTGCAACAAAGTGTCACTGGGCCCATTAGGCTTCCACTGACTGCTGTTGGCTCAGATTTGAATGTGGAAACAGCTATGGTTTAAGTAAGAAGACTTGTAAGCCATGTATAAGAAAGCTTATAGAATCATCCAGACTTCTGACTGTAAAGCAGTCATGAAACATGCAGGAGATGAATATTAGACTGCACATTTAGAAATGTATTCTTTAAATTACTTAGAAAAGCAGGCACTGCATAAACTAGCATTAAGTGCTGCAGATGCTGCCTCGGATTTGAATTGTCAGTTTCCACTTTTCCCTTTTTTAAATAACAGCTCATATTTTATAACCATAACCTGCTTTATAAAAACATCCTCATACTAAACAATCACACACGTTATATAAATCCATCCTTTCTTTTCTAAGTTGCACACCAATGCTGGCATTGTTCCCCCATTTGACTTCAACAATAACCTGTAATAAAGAAATCAAATCCAGTCACACTCTTTCTCTATTGCTTCTTTCCACAGCCTTTGTAAGTTTTGGGTTTTGGTCTCCATGTATTTCCACCAAGCTTACCTGGGCAGAGAATTTAGACATGCATGCTCAATAAATGGCCAGTTGTCAATGATGAAATGTTGTAATTACTGGTTCTGCGTTTGCTTGCTGCAGTTAAGATTTAGCTTAGACATCTTTGAGATTAAAGTGGTGTATTGTATTGTGCAGCTGGGTGAGCAGGGCTCTTGAAGGGGGACAGTCAGGCTCAGCCTTGGTCCTGCTCAGCCTTCCTAACTCTGCCGTTAGACAGCAACCTGGTTTTAAACTCCTTGTGCTGACCCACCTGCTACCCGTGTTTAAGGAACAGGAAGGCTGAGGGACTTGGGGCTGCTCAGCCTGCAGAAGAGAGCTCTCTGAGAGTAGAACAGTTGGAAAAGATCCTTGAGTCCAACCCAACACCCCTAGGGCCTTTAAAACATGTCCTGAAGTGCCATGTCTACTGCTTTTTCAACACCTCCAGGGATGGTGACTCCACCTCCCTGGGCAGCCTATTCTGATGCCTGACTACTCTTTCAGTAAAGAAGTTGTTCCTAATGTTCTTCTAAACCTCCCCCAGTGCAACTTGAGGCTATTTTGTCTCGTTCTTGCCTTATTGCAGCCATCCAGTACTTAAAGGCCAATCAAAAAGATGGGCGCAGCCTTTTTGTCAGGGCCTGTTGTTACAGGACAAGGAGTGATGATTTTGAAGGAGATGGAAATTAGGATAGAAGGCAGGATGAGGAGGGTGCTGGGCCCTTACTGCTCACAGAATTCCTGCCAGGTTAGTGAGTCTGTGCTCATGGGTAGTGTGGTGCAAGTGGAAGGGATTCCTTCTTCTTGAGCCTGTGTGCTCCCTTGGAAAAGCAGCTGGCTTTCTATCAGTGCCTGGTGCTGGAGTCCCCCAGCTCCAGCCACATCCATGCCCTGTCCTGGGCTCTCCTTTTTGCTGTGAGGGGAGAACAGATGCTGTTGAGCATCTGCAGGCAGAGGAGGGTTAACTTCGCTCTTCAAGGGGTAATACTCTTCCGTATCTGTTGGCAGAAATTCTCCTCCCCACCACCTCCACCCTTTAATAAACTGAACAGCGGGATGCTAATAAAAGAAACAGCTATTACTAAAGCATGTTTCTCTGGTAGAGGAAAACAAGTTCATGATTTTGTTTTTATCGGAGTCCAACATCCCTTAAGGGAGCAGGATGGGTTTAAAGGAGCTATTAAAATTATAGCTGGGAAATGAAATTTGATTAAAAAAGCAGCAGCCCCATTGCTTTACCAAAGCATTCAAGTAAAGTAGTGCTGTTTCAGGTCATTATTTGAGCTCTGTGGGCTGCTTTATTGAAGATAGCTACTTAAAATATTATAGATATGAAGCGGGAAAGTGCCTAACCTTTTATTATTTGATATTTGAACAACAAATACAGGCCAGTACTAGGAAAAAGGCTTGCTTGCCCCATTAGTAAATGTTTATTATTTCTGTAGCACAATTGGGAGTGACTCTCACACAGCAGTACTATGTGAGTTTTATAATTTTTATCCTATATTGTTTTAAATTCCTACCATTCAACTTGGAAACTCAAGAAATTGTCAGTGCTTTCAAGGGCATCCAGCAGGCAGGTCCTTGGTGCTGCATGATGTTAGGTGTCATTAGGCACCGGTGTAGAAAAGGTTGGTGTTTCATGCCTGGCTTTAAGATTCACTTCTGAAGAAACTTGTTTGAGTTGATTTTATATACCTTCACAGAAGCTAAACAAAAACCCACAAAAAAGAGTGATTGCATCTTCGGCACAGTAGTCATTTGTGTCCTCAAAAAGACAAGCTTTGTCTTTCCTAACCATTAACATGAAAAGATGAGGAGCTCCGGGATGTGAAGTGCCTTAGTGCATTTTAATGCGTCTTACACCATGATTAACAATGGTGAAACCATTTGTTTTGGTGGAAACTGCCTTAATCTTGCTACCCTATTACTGTGTCTCATACAGCTCTTATTTTCTCTTGCTTTTCTTCTATGTGTGTTGCTGCAGTCATGCTCACACATCCAGGATTAGAGGTAGCAGTCGGTGCTGGAGGTATTTCTCCTCAGCTTTAGTCAACCATGCAAAACTGTCCTCCTGAAGCGCTGCAGAATGAAAGCCCTGTGAAATTTCTTTGAACATACGATAGCGTGAATTAGAAGCTTCTGGGAAAGTGTTATTCCTACTGCTCATTAGAATTAGGCAGAGCAAAGTAGTGTCTGCCTGTTTTGGTTTGGTTTTTAATTTGTCTTGACATGGGCCCACAAGTGTGACATGGTTGTTATTTCTGCCTCCAACTGCATCCTAAAGCTGTGAAACTGTGGTGAATGTGTCTCATGCTCTGTGACTGCAGGGAACTGAAACACCAAAGCAATCAACCTATGCTCCCACCAGATTGGTGCTGTGTGTATTCATTTGGTAATATCAAATAAGGGTGAATTTCTCCTTACTTTTATTCACCTAAGTTAAAGGAGAGAAGACAGCTGAACATTAAAATAGTGTTTATCTCACATTTATCAAAGGGTAGGTAGGTATTTTCAGACTGATATTTGAGCAAAAAAAATAGATTTAGTTGGTATAGTCTATGTTGAGCAAATAGAAAACAAAAAAATTTGTAAACCAAGAAACTAAATTATCTGACAGAAACTAAAGCAGCTCACTGTATTTTTCTTCTTCTAGTTGATGGATATCTGACAGGATTCTCTCTCGCCTATGACTGGAACATAAAAGAAGATGAATTCTTGTTTTTCATGTCAAATATTTAAGAGCGTTCTCGTCATTTTATTACCTTTGAGCTGTGCTGTTTAAGACCAGTGATTCTCAAAGTAGTTTTTGTTTGTAGTTGCCTCAGCCATAGCTGTCAGCATGTTCTCTGACCTATCTCAAGGCCCCAGCAATCCAGTCTCAGGCCCATTATTCATGCTGCAAGTCATTTTCCTTTGCATTCCTGCAGAGCCAGCATAATTTTCTTCTATGCAATGTAGCCAATGTCCTAGGTTCAGTGAGGGATGCCCTACCTGTTACCATTGCCTGTTTGGTTCTCTAAAGCTCTTGAGTACTGCCAAGATTTTTCTCCAGAGTGCAGCACAAACTCAGAGAAGAATCCTTTTACCCTACTGCATCTACCTTTTTGCAGTCTAGCTTAGCTGTTTTTGCTGAGTGAGGTGTGGAGAAAAAGGAAGCAGACTTAACATTCTTCTCATACAACTACAGTGGAATGTCCTTGCTGTGCAACTTTGCTCACTGTGTTGGGCAGCAGAGAACCTGCAGCTATATGCACACAGTAGTCTTTATGCCAAGGTAACATGGCCCCCATTCTTCTGTCCTCACCAATTCTGATTAAAAGCCAGCCTGTGTAGGTGCCAGAGGTGGTGAGGGAAGTGTGTTTCTGGAGAAAAAAATGAGAGGGAAGAAAGGGAACTAGGAGATAAATGTGAGACTCAATTTTCTTACACATTTTCTTCTGATTCCAAACCCTTTCCACTCTCTTCCTCACAGTTTGAGTGTGTGAAGGTGCAATACTTTTTGTTTGCTTCTGCTAGGTAATAAACTTGCTGACTTTCACAGAAATTCCCTTTCTTGTTAGTTATTTTTTCAGCAACCCATCTTACAAAGGGTTTAACAGTGGTGACACTCGTGCAGTGTCTTTGCCTTGAGGCAGCTTCCACTCCACACAGAGGTTACACAAGTCTTGTCTTTACTCTCAGTGAGCATTTCACTTCTAGTGTTTCATAAAATGTGTAGGAGAATGCTAGGAGAAGGGAGTTTGAGGTCAAATAATAGGAAGGGTACATTAATGGTTCACTGCTAACATGCAGATAATCTTGGGACCTGTAAACATAACTATGCTGAGTTTTCAAGTCTTAAAAAAGACTTATGGTTCAAACTTTTGTTCCTTCAGAGACCTTTACTTCATTTCTTGTTGAAGAATTAAACACTCACTGACTTGGGTAACATTCTAGAAGTACTCGCTTGACAGACAGCATGTATCCAAATTCATACAAATATGATAGTCTCTATGATCTCTTGTATTTACCCAGGAATATGGAAGAGTTGCACGAAATACCAACAGTAAAAACAATTAATTGGTTCATCTATCTTTGTCTGTATTGTGGGGATGGCCTGCAGCACTGTAATTATCTCATGCATAAAAATCTTGCATTCAGATAATTACACACTTACTCAGCCCTGCTATAATGCATAAGACTATCACGATTAAATTATAGGACTAGATTAAATGTGAAATGCAAACTTTTACAGGAATTGGCTAGCTTTATACAGGGGCATTATTTTATTCATCCCAAAGCACAATAAACCTTTAACTTCCACAATGCAAATACATCTGCATAATTGCTTACTGCCGTTGTCTTCTGCAAGGCTCATAATTCTGCAATGCCCAAATAATGAAGCTTTTTTTTGCAGTTTAAAAGAAGGTTGGAAGAAAATCTGGTGTGGTCTTCATCCACTTCTGAACTTAGGGTCTAAAATAAGCAGTTCCTTTTGGGATTAATACGCAAACCAGAAAATACACCTCAAGGACTATGTTGTCATCTCCTACTGCTGCCACTCATTAACCTCCAATACACCTTTACAACAGGGTTAGTCATATGCTAGTCTTTAAGACAAATATTTATATTTTCTTTGCTAATTAACTTGCTTGCTAGTTGTAATGGGACTACTTAGGAACTAATTATAAGTGTAATATGTAGTAGGGTGGTCATTTATTTTCTGAAATTTCTTATTAAGAAAGAATAACACATCGAATAGTGGAGGGAGAACAGTTTTAGCTTGGA
The DNA here is from genome assembly GCA_013399055.1 of Ramphastos sulfuratus. NCBI lineage: Eukaryota > Metazoa > Chordata > Aves > Piciformes > Ramphastidae > Ramphastos > Ramphastos sulfuratus. The sequence continues at coordinate 169,667 of WBNM01011263.1, read as the reverse complement.
CTTGGTAATTTGTACTTCACTTTGTAGTTCCTTGCTGCTGAGTAGAGGTAGTTGTATAGGTCAGCTCCAGCTTGACCAACAGGAACCAGAGTACAGCATTTAGCAGTTCACTTAGTGGTTTTGTATGTGTGTGCTATAGTGGAAAGAAGATCTACTCTAGAAATGATAGGCACAGAAAAGCTGATGTAACAGAGAAGGGGGAAAAAGACTAACTGCAAAAATCCTGGAGTGTTTGTGTGTTAGTCATTCTATTTCATTGCATGACATCTGCAGTGGATTCCTGCCTGGGCTGTTTTAAGTCATTCTCCTTATGACATGGACCTAATTAATGCAATAGAAAGCAGAGAACAGGAAAGGAAATCTAGCCAAGGTGTCTGATATGAAGTGAGTAGTGCCTGCCTTGTACTGTGGTAAGAAAGGAAAATATGTTCCTTTGGGGGGGAAAAAAAGCAGTCACTACTGATTCTTAGATACTTATGATGGATTACTTAGTGTGTTAATATCTGAATATGCAAAAATGAACAGTAACTTTTCTGTTCAATTGCCTATCTTCAGACCACATTGCTTTTCTGTTGGGGAAAAAAGTAATTTAGACTTGAAGAGTAATATCTGGTTGGTGTGGTTTAGGGCAGTGTTTGCACAGAGTAGAGACAGAGAAGGTTGGGGACACTATTTACATCCCCCCCAACTCTCTTCATTCCTTGGCTCTTGAGAATTGCTGTCTAAATTTCTGAAACCCTGAAGGCTTTTTAATAAAGGATTTTTGATCATTAAGGTTGGAAAAGACCTCTAAGATCATCAAGTCTGACTTCAAGACCTCCATGACTATTAGATTGTGTCCCAAAGTACCACATCTACTTGTTCTTTGGACCTTTTCAGAGACAGTGACTCCACCACCTGCCTGGTGATAATCTTGGGTTTCCTCAAGCACCTCTCTTTAGTTTCTATTCCTATCACTCTCCCCACTCCTGTTGCCATAGGTTGCATGGATTCTCCCTATTTACAGCAAGAAAAGGAAAGGAATTCTGTTGAAATGACTCAAATTTCAAATGAAGGCAGCTCAGTCTTCTGTACCTAAATGCACCACAATTACAAATGTAAGAGGGGAGAGAGAAAAGCAGCTAGTCTTAGACTAAGTGGCGTGCCATGAGGCTGTTAGGTTTAGAATACATTCAATGATTTTTTTTCTTAGATCAACATAAAACAAGCAGGAAGTTGTTTAATAAAAAACCTGTGTAGGCACACTGAAGAAAGCATCCATTATTATCTGTGTAATGAAACAAGTCAGATTCTGTTGAACGAGGCTTTATTCCTGCTGAAATTTAATTCATCTGCAACTGTTTCTCATTATTCCTCATATCTGAGACACAGAAGTGCCAGTAAAAATTGAGTGATTGGGGATGGAAAAGTCTTATTACAATCTACCTGCTTCACATCCTTGCTTTTGCTGGGGTGTTTGCACCATTATTTTTCCCCTGAGCACTGCTCAACCTAGCCATAAATGGCTCAAGCTGTTCAGCTGGTTTCTTGACATGTCAGCCATACCTTTAGCACCAAGGCTGTAATAAGGAGACACATTTACTGAGGTGCCTGTAACTCTGTCAAAGTGCCACAGAAGACTTAATTTCTAGTGAATAGAAGCATGTATTTCATTTTAATGTCTCATCCAAAGAACATCACTTCTAACTAAACAAACAATTACCTGTCTTATCACATCACCCTTCCTTTCCCTAAATCTAGGGTAAACTCTATTTTGAGAATTTAAGTGTCTTGAAGTAATTTGCAAGACCAATTTTTGTCCCGTTGATTAAAAGCTTCACTCTCAAAACACAGATGATGTTTATCATTAGATGTAGGCATAGGCCTGATGACAAAGTTTGAAAGTGGAAGCATTGGATGGAATTTGTTAAAACTAGGGTTTTCCTTTTAACTTTGTGCTTTCGATAAGCTTATTTCTTTTTGTCTGCATTTGAAAATGTAAATGGTAGAAATTAACTCATGATGCCTTGTCATGGTTTTTTCCTGAATTTCCAATTTGCCTGAAAACCTTCTGGTTTATTTTGTCTCTATCCAGAACTGACTGTACACTTTTAATTGCAAACAGCAGGAGAAACATGCCTTGCAATTAAATAGAAAATGATCTTCATACACAGCTTCTGTATCAATTGTAGGAGAGTAGGTGGTGGGACTGTAAATAGAGATAAAGGGAAAAGGGTGGAAAATTTCTGCCTTGTTTATTTGTCAGTGTTGCGTGTGTGCCTGTTTTATTTGGTCTGTTGTGTGGGTTGTTGCGTGCACACAACTAAAATGTAAGAAATTCTGGGCATACTCTATCACAACATCAGCACTTGCACATGGATATGAAGTTTTGCAAGATTGTCTGTGTCTCTCGATGCCATCAATCTAGCTGATAGAATATGTGCTCTACCTGCTCCTGTGTTTCAAGTGCTAAGCAGGGGAAAAGCTTTTAGCTGGTTCGACTGTGCATTTGAATGAGGGAAACTGTTTCATAATATGGTCAGAATGTTACTTTGCAGTATGTCCTAAGTTCTGAGGGCCTTCGTTTTTCCTGCTTGTAGGTAGTGTTATGGTTTTATGTGATAATAGTGTATCAGACCTTATAGCAAAGCACTCTAAAACCTCTGGATAATCACAATTCTGTAGATTTCTTGCCTTAAATTATGTCAGTTGCTGTGCTGACATAATCTACTACATGTAAATTTATACCTTTTAGACTGTAACAATGGATTTCCCATGTCTAAGGGCTTGGCAGGGTTTCGAATTTTTGAGTAGTTATCACAGATTTCTAATTAATTTCCATGAGCTTTAGCTTTGGAAGAAGAGAAATTTAAGAGAGCAATCAGTCTATCTAGCTCCAGGTCAGCATTCAATATATGGAGAGAATAAAACTCATTCTGAAATGAAGCATTTTGAATAGTGATAACAACAAACAGTCAGGCCTAAAAGTATAAAGAGTATCATGATGCATGTGATCATATATAAAAAACCCAAAACTGTAATAAAAATAGTCTGCAAAAGTAGGGCTTTGTAAAATGAGAATGTGTAATGATGTGAACAGATGAAACTGAACAGTGGTCCAGCATTATCAGCTACCAGAGAGCAGACTGGGAGCAGTAATTGTAGTTTCAGTAATACAAGCAATGTAATTGAGGTTGGAAAGAGAGGGGAAGGAAATGAGCAGCAATGATCACAATCTCATTTGATTTAGGATTATAGCAGATATTAAGGCTACAGGAGTACAAAGGCAAAAATAATGTCAAAAAATACAAAGTTCAGTAAAAATAGGAGAATAGTGTCCAATGCTGTAAATCAAACAGGAAATCCTTCAGGGTCCAAAGTTTGGCACTATTTAAAGAAAGAATTCAGATGCAAGTGTTACAGGTCTTGTAATCAATCAGTCAATGCATGGAAACAGTCCTTGTGAATGGTGATGAGAGAAAAGATGGTAACCGTAGCTCTTGTTGCAAAATCTCTCAAATTCTTTGTTTCCACTTGCCCTAGGAGATGTGCAGGTGTCCAGGCCTTTAAAATGAGGCACAGTTATCATAAAGATGTGGCTCCAGATTTTGAGAGTCTCATACGAACAATTAGTATTTGAGACTCTTTTTGTTGCTGAAATATACTTTCCCCCCTTATCTGAGTATTTAATTACATTTCAGGTGTTCTTTAAATTGCTGTGTGGCTGAAAGAAGGTGACAGTCACTAGGTGTGATCAGGTAAAGGAACTCCCTTTTGGTACAGAACTCCTGTGGCAACAACGAGACATGTTCAGACTCCGCTCCCAAATTCTAGTGACCTTTGGCTTTCCTACTTCAACAGCTTTGAGTAATTGTGACACTGCCTACCTAGGCTAAGATCTAAGGCAGAGATGTGTGTGTCTAAATATTGGCAGTGGTAACTAAGAGATATTTCTCGCTATCAAAAACTCCTGAAGCTGGGTACAGAGCTTTCTGAATGTGGTCTCTGCAAGAATTCACAAAAAGAAATGATTCTTTATATTGTAGAAGAAATTTTTTACAAAAAAATGTAATGCTTACCGAGATTTTCCTGAGTTCCTGGTTCTGACTATCAATTGTTAGTAAAGACTACCATCTGTATCCTAGAAGACATAATGAAATCCTTCCAAAATATTGGTGGGTTTTAACTATACAAAGTCTGGCTCATCCTCCAGCAGTCTTCACTACAATTAGTGGTCATTAATAATGCAGTGTTGAAAAAGTTTGCTGAAGATATCCAGAGCATTAATATTTTATAGTTGCTAATATGCTTTGATTTCAGTTCACATTTTCCTCCTTGAGCAAGAGAAAAGTGGTTTTGAGCAGTGTTTTTCCATATGAGTAGAGAAATAATAATCATTTTCTCAGGAAACTCTCATGGGGAGTTGCATCTTAGCAAAGCTTATTTTCAGGCTCCTTTCTCATTGAGGTTTGTTCTGATTAACATTACATGAGTCTTTTGCTTTAAGTCTACGCAAGAAATCTTGGTGTGCCAAAGCCTGGGGCAGAATTTCCCTGCTTATATTTGGAATGTAAACCTGACCCTTTTAATAAGCAAAGATTTGGCAAATGCCAAAGCTCTGAATGAGACCTGAGCACAAAAGCTCCTTCCACATAATTGCTTTCTAACAGCTGATCTTTGGGGTTTTTCACTATCTGGAGGCCATACAGCCAAAGAGTATGTTCACCCATTTCAACTTTATCAAAAGCAGTCTCATTGACTTTGGTGATGACTCACAATGGTTGATACAATTTAACACAGTAAAGGAAATTGGTGTGTTAAATCAAATTGAAAGTGGATTTTTCCACTGTATTTCAGAGTAGAGCTAAGGCAAAATGTTTCCTGTGTGCTCTGCCACCTGTCTATGCAGAAGCCAGAACCCAGTCTTTATGGTAGTACAGAAATGAAGTTAGGTATGATCCTAAAGGAAATAATATTCCTGTAAAAACGGACAAAAAGCTTGTTTGAGATGAGTAAGTATGGCTTAGTGACAGAAACAGCCTAAGAGTATTGTAGTTTGCGTGATTAATGTAGTCCCTGCAGACATGGAAAATATTTTCTTGCTCGTGAGTATTCCAGTGGTTCAGATGACTTGGACATAGTATTATCTTTGGAATAATTACTACTTCTGATTATCAGTAAAGGAATGAATCTTGTGTTTCACCATAACCTTAATGGAGTGAGGATTTTGTAGCTGTTTAACTGGAGGAAGGGTTAGTATGTAACTGTTTAGAGAATTCTGCTGCACCTATAAGGAAAGTTAGGTCTTTGCAAGATAGGAATCCAGTTCCTCTAACTAGCCATTGAAATGAGGCTCACTTCTCACCATAGTGGGGTGTGGTGGGTCGATGGAGGTCCTTGAAATCAGTCTTGTTTCTTCTAGTACATAAGATGAAGGCAATGTTTTGGGATGTCCTCTTGAATTAAAAATTCCTAACTTGATTCTAATAAAATGACTCCTGTTGGCATTAGGAAAGTTTGTGTTTCTTTGGATACTGCTTTCTGAGAGTTTCTGTGTCTGCCTATTCCAGAGAGCTCTTTGCCTATGCTGTGATGTGCTTGTGTCTTTGAAGGGGAAAAATCAGAACGTAGTTATTGGAATTTTGAGATTTTAGTCACCAATGAATTAGCAGAATTTGTCTTTCCAACCTATCATAACTTGTAATGAAATATTAAAGATTATTATGGGTACAAGATACTCCTGGGGAGATTCCAAAGGAAACTTTTGAGGGCAAAACAATCTCTCCAGGGAAGTAGCGAAGTCTTCAATATTGGGCAGTTTGGAGATTAATTTGGACAGGATGCTGGACCAGCTTCTCTAGACTGAGCTTTTGCTAAGACTGGAAGGGACCTCGAGAATTGCCTGGACCAGTGTGGGTTACTGGGATTCTATCTCATGAACTTTCAGAAGAATCCTGTTACCTTCCTTTTCTGTTGCTCCTGAGTTGCCATTGTGCAGAAATAAGTAATCTTTGATGATTATTTTGCCACAGTGTAAAGGTATAGTGGGAGCTCTTTGCTTTGGCTGGCATGGTCAGAAGCTGTCAGTATTTTGTCTTACACAGAATGTAGTTGACCTTTTCCTGATTTAAGTATATTGTTCTGATTAAAAAATCTCAATGTATCGACATTACTAAAAATGCTTTTTAAAATACAAATATGCCCTATAATCTGAAATGGAGATTACAGAGGGAATTTGTCTAAATCTTTATTTACTCAAGAATGCTCTAAATTACCTAATTCATTAATTTCCCACCTAACTTGTGGCCTTGTCAGCACTTAAGAGCACCATACCTAATCAAATGCCAACAAGGCGCAATTACTACAAACTGAAAAGTGATCTTCATCCTCATACTTCTGCTTTTAATGAGCCCAATAAGAGCCAAGTCTCCTGTCACGGCAGTGTTTCTCAGCTAGTCAGGGTAAAGTTGTGCTTTGGGATTACCTACACCAGGAATTCTTTGAAGAAAGGATTTAGGGTACAGAATTTTTTTTAATTGGCTTTATGAGACTCAATTTTATAGATAAATTAGTTTCCTATAGGATATCTTTTCAGTTTATTTGATGATTACTAATTAGTTTTCTTTAATGCACACTCAAAATGTTAATTTTATTAATCTATTCCTATTTTAGTCTGTCATATTTTTTTAAAGCATACCTCTCTTTAGTCATTTTAGGGACTGAAGGAAGTATTGAAACCTGAAACGGAAAAGATGGTTTTGAGATGTTGTGGTCTATCCAAGTTTAGCTCAAGTGGCTATTAAAATGAAACCCAAGAACTGAACACAGTGAAATTGGGAGTTTTTTCAAGTATGAAATACATTGCATCTGTGGCAGCAATTTCCTTCTATGGATTTTTCATCTTTTCACGTTTGCTGGGGAGAATGTTCCCTGCTAATTGCACTTCTAACTTGTAACTTTGTAGGTGTGGGTGAAAGCCCTCAGTTATTATCCAATGCTTGGAGAAGAGGCTTGGCTCTAGCGTCTGCATTTCCTGCAGTGTGAACACCTGTATCCACTCCTCTGGCATAAACCAGGTTTAAGTTAATTGCAGCATCTTCAATGAAGTGTCAGCGGGGAAAATGTGTAGCAGATGTGTAGCTTTTTATAGCAGTTCTTTGTTCTCAGGTTGTGTACAGTTGAATTTGTCAGTGTGTTGGACCAGAGATGTGAGGTGTCCCTGGTGTGGCTAATAGACCATTTCAGACCACAGTGCCTGTGGTACCAATGGCACAAATGAGAAGAGCTCCGAGGAGGTGTGTGACCAGGTGGCCTCTGCAAGTCCCTTTCAACCTCAGCCATTCTGTAACTTTGCTAGAGCATGTCTAGCAGTGCTGGCTAAGTTCGTAGGTACTTTGTGAACTCCTCATTGACATCTAGAAGATTCTCAGAATCTTTTAGTTTTTTGTTCATCCATGAATAAAAAATGGTTAGTAACATAAATCTGTAGTCATCAGAAAAGAAAGGGGGGAAAAAAAGCTCCCATATAACACCCTACTTATGCAATGGTACAGCTGGTGCTTTTTGAGGTAGTGCCAGTGACTGTCTCAAAGCAGACTCAGACACCCAGTCAGCTGATGGCAAGATCAATCAAAACCGTGGCTTGTTATATTTTAATTTTTTATAGAACTCTAGAATAACACCAGGGTACACCCCACTTATGTAAAGATATTAAAATATTATTTCCATGGAACCTCTTCTGCTCCAGCTTGAACCTATTGCCCTCTGTCCTATCACTGAACATCACTGAGAAGAGCCTGGCTCAGTTCTCCTGATGCTGCCCTCCACATCTTTATAAACGTGAATGAGGTCACCCCTTGGTCTCCTCCTCTTCAGGTGAAAGACTCCCAACTCCCTCAGCCTTTCCTCAGCAGGGAGATGTTTCACTGCCTTCGACATCTTCGTGGCTCTGTGCTGGACTCTTTCAAGCAGTTCCCTGAGGTCTCTCTTGAACTTAGAGGGGCCCAGAACTGCATGCAATATTCCAGATGTGGCCTCATCAGGGCAGAGTAGAGGGGAAGAAGAACCTCTCCCAACCCTCAACCCAGGATGTTATACACCCCAGGATGCCCTTGGCCTCCCTGGCCACAAGCACACATTGCTTTAGACTGTCTGAAATACACAACCTGTAACTATTGAGTCTTGGAGCAACAATAACTACTATTTGTTTGGGTGTTTGTTTCAATGTAATTCTGAATATCTCCTAAGAACAGCTTTGCATCCATAATTCTCTACCTAGTGTGACTGCTATTCTTGTGTGAGTGCCAATTGTGAACGTGAGCAGAGCTGTTGTTTCCCCCCAATGCTTTCTAATTAGTACAGCTATGCCAGAGCTGACTTCTGCTGTGACTGTGCCACTGAAATGGCTTGTGAAGTTGTGTCTCTCTTCTGCTTTGGGTCACCATTTATTCAGCTTTTTCAAGCTAAATTGAGTTATCACAGATAAAGAGCTTTCATGTAAAGTAGCACTCTGCACCCACATCTCGTTGCCAGCGAAAGGCTACTGGAGAGGCTGGAATGGTAACAGTATGAAGAGTTGAAACTGTTTGGAAAAATGCTTGTCTGCTCTTGGCTGCAGCTGAAGCACCAAATATGATTAGATTCAGAAATACTATGTTATATTATCAAATTGAGTCGGGTGTTCTTTAGATCCAGGTACTTGACGCGAAGAGATGTGCCTTACTTCTTCCAGTGGTGCTTCTATTGTTTTTGAAAGATAGTTTTGTTTTTCTTGGGTAAATTCAGCTTTACTGTTACAGCTCGATTCAAAAGTAACTTGCTTTTTAGTCTACTTAAGACTGGAGTTTGTTTCTTAACCACATTTTACCTTGAAGTTACTCTATTATGCTTATTGTGGATGTTGGAATTTTGTTTCAGTGCTATATGGGTTTTGTCACATTTATCTACTTGGTTATGCTCCTAGACAATCTTTAAATTATTATCTGCATTGTTTTAGAACTAAATGTTGTGTTTAAAAGAAAAAATTGTTCTGCATCTTCATAAGTGAAAAAATGGAGGAAGAAAAATATAGTACAAAACTGAGTAGTCAGAGGTTTTGGTAACAAAGACATACATTGATTACATCCTCGTGGCAGAGTGTAACCCTTTGACTTGATGCCATGCCCTTGGAAATACAGAATTAAATTATCCACAACTTGTTGAAAAGGATTATGCCAAATATCAGAACAGAATAATTTTTCTTATACAAATCTGTGGTTATGTAATACTGGTTTGTTAGAGAATTCAAAAATCACAGGACTGGGTTCTGTTCCAGAGAGTTGCTAAACCATTAAGTGATACAGTGCCTGAGTAAGAATTTTTTCCACTGAAAAGGAGAGGGATGGGCCATGCATAATAAAATGAAATTAGGAAATCAATTCAAAGATTCTCTTTGCACATTGTCTATTTGACTGTCAGCTGTGTCTTGTTCGGCTTTTCACAAAGCCTGGTCATTAACCAGTGACTGCTGCAATTAATAGAATAGTGGCTCTTGATCTTAATGAGCTTTGGGTTACGTATTGGGTATAACAGTGCTGTAGAAGTGAATCAGATTCACAAGAAAGCCATTTCATACATTTTCCCAGCAGCAAAGTATCGAGTAGAGAGTTCTGATCAGCTTGATCTTGCAAGATTTCTAAAACAATCTACTGAGAAACAGAAACTTACCAAGACACAATCTTTTTAACCCTGTAAGAGACTTCTTTTTTGCTCTCTCACCATACAGAGTGTAATGTTAGCATTGCACATCTCCATAGCTGTGCAGAAATCTGTTCCATATCAGTCTCTTGCATGTTTTGTCTGTTGCATTCTCCATTAATGAGTTTTGATGTGGTTTCCAATTTCTTGTCTGCTTGCAGAGAAACACATACACCTGATAATGACTGTAAAAGAGTGGCTGTCAGAAAAGAAAGGCTAGCTCTCACCTCTGTGGCATCTTCATTATCAATAATATAGATCCCTTACATGTCAGATTTCTCACTATTCAGTTAAACAAAGCTATTAATAGGATGCTGGAAAGTAAATTCTCCTGTAGTCTGGTCCTAGTTACAGGGAAGGAAGGAAGAGCTATCTTCATACATAGCTATTACATTTTGTGCAGAAGCTCAGGGATAGGAATTCTGCTTTAATGTCATGCTGTATGTAATTGCATGACAAGGCTGGAAGTGGAAACTTACTACTGTTGTGCAAACTAGAATAAATTTCTTACATTCCTTGACAAAGTGTTGCAGTGTGAACAGAAGACTTAGGTGTGGATGTGTTGAGTTATACCTCCATGTTTTTCCACCTTGATTGTTCCTGTTTTAGTGACAGCAACAATTAATCAAAGGCATAAAAGATGCAGTGTTGGAAAGTAATGTGAGTTGTCACCAAAGCAGATGGTGTATGATAGAAACTGTAGATGTTTTTCCAGAAACAACCCTTTTAGCAGATAGGCCTAAAGGAATGAGGAAGAGCAAACCAGGTAGCGCCATCAGAAAGGCAGGCTCAAGTGAGATGTTGAGAGCTGGGCTGGACTGGCCCTGAGCATTCTCATCTGAGTTGAGGATGATTCTGTCATAAGTGCTGTTGTTTCTGAGGGTTGAGGTTGGACTGTCTGTCTTTCAGAGATCCTCTTACAACTGAGCTATCCTGTGAGCCTCTGATAAATAAATATTTGTATGCAGAATTCCTTAGTTACACTTACTGAGAAGGAAGTCAGTGGTGTCGAATGAAAGGAGATGGACTTGGGTATTTATGCATTCAGACTGATAAGGGACCTCTCTTTGAGCAAATCATACAGTAAACTTAGGTTGCAGAGAATTGGATAAAAATGTAGAGGAAATAAAACCTTGCATCAGTCTAAACTCCCTCTAGAGTGAAATCCAAAACGTTGCAGTGTTTTTGATGCACTAAGTTTCTGCAAGCAGTTTATGTTCACCAGGGTAGCATCTGTCCAACGCTTCCTTATTCTCTTCTGGATCATGTATCATTTGTCCTCCCACAGCTGTCATGAAAGTGGCATAAAGTTGGCATAAATTCCATGTCATCTTTTCTGGCAGTTTTCAGAGAAATTTAATCCTCCTCTTACATCTGATCCTCATTGTTTTTATACTGCTGAGTGATTCAATACTACATGGATTATGCAACCACAACTTGATTGTGTTTAGTCATATTCTTCATCTTTATGATGTAAAGCCCAAAAGATATAACAGGAAAACTTTGAGCTGTTGTTTTTTGTTTGTGGTGGTGTTGTTGTTGGTTTTGGGGTGGGTTTGTTTGATTGTTTATCTCTATTGTTTGGCAATGAGGTTTCTAAGATGGGGAGTTCAGTTACAGGTAGTTCTACTTTGGAGTCCTTTTACATGTACTCCATCTCTTCCAGTTATCACTGGGAGATTGTCTACAAACATAAGTTGTGTAAAAGGCTTCTCTGAGAAGGTTTGCTACCATTTGGTGGACTGGCGTTAGGCTGTCAGATATATGTGATAGAATCATGCTAGCTCTGTGGGATTTTTTTGGGCAGTCCATGGATGTCTCTGTTTCAGAAGCCTGTCTGATTGCAGTCTGTACTTCATACAAAGAATTTGAATAAAGACTTTGCTTCAAACTCATTAAGATGAGAAGTGTCTATTAAAACTCACATGTGTAACTGCACACCGCAACTGGGACTTGTCTTTGTAGAACCTGAGGTCCATCAATATTCACATGAAATGTCTTGGGACATCTCAGTTGTGCTTTGGAGATTTCAACAGCTTAAGTTACCAGTCAACACCTGCTCTGTGACTTTGGGTTTTTTTTCTATAGCTTCATGTTTTGTCATCTTTTTCATCTACAGCATTTCTGCAGGACCTTTCTTTTTATAAGTGAACTTCAGTGGCTGCCATAACAGAAGTCTAGATTCTTCCTGATGGAAAATGCTATTTCCTTTCTTTGTAAAGCCCTCTCTGTATTGCTCACATCCTGATGATCTTTCCCTAACTCTGATGCTATCATGGAGATTTCTAGTTAGTCCTGCTAACAGTGGTGCCAGTGCCTAGAGACAATAATTTGTTTTCCATTTCAGTGTCAGAAGAATTAAACAGCTGTATGAAATCTTTGCACTTTATATGAGCACCACTTTATTTCCTAGTTTATGGAATGAAACCATGTTTTCCCCCAGATTTTGAAGCTAGCTCCATCCGTGTGTCATTTTGACACACTTTCTCTGCTTATGTTGATGATGCCCACTTTTAACCTGTCCGTGTGAGTCCCAGTCCTGCATCTGTGGGCACAGCAGATCACTGACATTTTTTTCTCTTCCTCTGTATCTTTTGGTTATGTTCCTGCTCTGAATTTCTCTGTGCAGAAGTCTGTGCATCTTTCCTGATTGTATGGACTTGTAGTTGAAAAAAGTCTTACTAGGTCATATATCTGACTGTATACCGCACCAGCCACCAGCTTTGGGGACTCCCAGTAGCAGTGCAGGGAGCAGCGTCACATTCTGGATCACTGAGATCCCAAAGAGGTGTTCAGTTGTTCCCCACCCCTCAGTTTTTCCTGTTGATGAGCTGAGGCATGTAGCCTTTTAGTGCATGTCACAAATCTCTTTCTTTGGCACCTTGTTTTCAGGAATTTAATGACTTGCAGTGTCATGAACTAGACTTCTTCAGCTGAGCATCAAGTTCTAATTCTCTGACATGATATGCTGAGATTGAAGAGCGTGTATGAACACGAGTAAAATGACAAGAGCTGCCTTGGAATGAGAGACTCAATAGTATGTGACCAATCTTCTCTGTCTGGACCACCGAAATTCATACTCTAATCCCATTTTGTGATTCATTTCCTTAGTATTCTCTTCTGTTACACAGAAACCTAGTTCTTATCCAAGGACAGGATATTTTCTCATATGAACTGTTATGAAGCTGCTATGTGGAAACGTGTGCCCTACCTCTTGGACAGGTATTTTTGACATCCAGGTCAGACTGTTAGTCTGCTGCTGGAAATCTTCTTGCAGCCTGGAGCTTCTCAGCCTGGTGCTTCTCAGCCTTGGGATGTGCTAACAACTGCTGCAAGTATTTTTCCAGTGCTAGCCAGCTCCCAAATACTATACTCTAGAATGAACTTCCTGAGGACTTTCTGGGGTTTGGGGATGCCATTTCAGGTAAAGCAGGGATTATACCTGTGCTGGAGTGGGTTTCTCATGCAGCCCATGGGAAGGACCCATGTTGGAGCAGGGCAAAATCCTGAGGAGAAAGAAGCAGTAGAGAGGAGAAGTGCCAGAGTGACAACCACCTCGTTCCTCATCTCCTCTCAGCTGCTTGCTGGTTGAGAGAGGAGATAAAGCAGCTGAGAATGAAGGCCTGAAATTGAGCCTGAAAAGAAAGGATGGGGGCTGGGGAAGATACTTTGGCTCTTGTCTTTGTCTTCTCACCATACATCTCTATATTTAATTGGTGCTACATTAAATTAATTTATCATTGAGTCTGTTTAGCCTGTGGTGATAATTGCTAAATAATCTCCCTGTCTTTATCTTGACACATGAGCTTTTTTTTTTTTTTTTTTTTTNNNNTTTTTTTTTTTTTTTTTTTTTTTTTTTTTCCCCTCCTACTGTCATTTTGAGGAGGGAGAGGAAGAGACTGGCTGGCTGGGTGAGTGGCCTGGCATCTGGACAAGGTCAAATCACCACAACCATTTGAGAGTAGGAGAAGACTTTTTTAGATGCTAGTCTTTAAATTGAAGCTAGTTCTGATCGTTAGGCTCATAGTCACAGTCATAACTTTCTCTTTTATTGTTTGTCCTAAAGGAGTAGTCTTCAAGGAAGAGAACTTCCCCCCCCCTCCCTGAGCAGACACATGCAATTGGAAACACAGCTGGTATTTACTGTTCTCTGCAGCAAAAGAACCCTTCCTCTCCCCACAGATTTACAGCCCCATGACAATCAGTATATTTATCTGAAATTATCATTGCCCTTTCTTCAGTTACTGTGGAGCAGAAACTAGTTGTTATTTGACACAGAAGAGATGTAGGCAGTGAAGTTTGTATCAAAGCAATTTTTAGATGTTGAAAAATATTTTTTTAATAAGGTTTCAACACAGTGAGAAACATTGTTTTGTAAGATGAAGGCTTTTGTAATCAGCTAATTGTTTTGTGTTTGGTTTTTTTTTTTTCTGAGCAGTAATCAAACATAATCTGAAGCTGCATTTATTTTTGGACTAGTGCACCTTTTGCAAATTGCTTACCACATAATGAGAAAGCTGCACAGGAGAGGAGACATTAGAAACTGGAGAAGCAGAGCAGAAGATGTGAGGTTGTTTTTGTAGTGCTGATACCCACAGTGTGAGATTACCTTTCCTCAGTTAATAGAGATTTACCATGGTCCTGAAACACAATGGAATGATGCAGTTAATTGACCATTAGCTGTTTTGCTGACACAACAGTCCTGAGAGGATAGGGTGGCTGCTTTTTTTTTTTAATATAGCTCAGGGTAATGCTAGAGGTGTTCTTAGAAATTATATGAATCAAACGTCTGGGGAAATGGTAGTTGCTTCCAAATGATATTTGCTTCAAAAACTCACATAGTGATGAAATGGTAAAAAAAAAAAAAATTACACATACTACATAATGTAAATTATTGTGCAGAGCAATCATTCAATTTCCAACAAAATAATAAAAATGCAGTTCTATCTAAAGTGTACTGTAAACAGATGCTGCTTTTGAGCCTTTTCTTCTCATTAAAAGCAGATTTTAATAAGCAGCTCAAAAACTGAAGCTAATATTTTTAAAGTGTTGTGAAAAAAAAAAATCACATTAACAGTACAGATTTCATTATAAAAATGCACCATAGGCAGTTTGTGCTTCTAAAGTGTAAAACAGAAAATGGCTCCTATTGTGGAGTTTGTCACAGCTCTAGACAGAGTAAAAGGATTAATATTTATACAAAGGCTTAATCCCATGAAAAGTTATAACTTGATTGATATCACCTTCACCACTTCAGTTGGAAAAACACCCAGAGTAGATATTAATCTCTTCCACAGTGGTTTAATTCATACACTTGTAGGTATAATTGTTAGCAAAACTTCTACTGCATCTCTGCACAGAGCTATGCTATAGTTTAACACGTGGTGGCCCTTCAACAATTACTTGTTTCTGTGTTTTCATGAACAGCACTAACAAAATAATGAAATTATTGTTGAAAAAATATTGACACAGGATGAAAACATCAGAGGTTGGGTTTGTTTGTTTTGTTTTTTTTAATATCCATCTTGTGGATTGTGGCTGTGGGAATGCCTATATCCACCTATATCAAGAATTCCTTCTTATGTTGTTACAAATTCCCAAGCTATAATTGATCTGTATCTCTGGAAGCCAGCCATGATGTGCCATGGTCAGCAGCTCAAGAAAGGTGGTTCTGCCACTTTGCTCTGATGAGATCTCACCCAGAGTTTGGAGTGCAGCTCTGGTGCCCTCAACACAAACACATGATCTTGATGGACTGGGTCCAGAGGAGGGCCATGAAAACGATCAGGGGCTGCAACACCTCTGCTAGGAGGACAGGATGAGGGAGCTGGGGTTGTTCAGTCTGGAGGAGAGAAGGCTGTGGGGAGATGTAATAGCAGCCTGCCAGTACCTGAAGGGGGCTACAAGAAGGCTGCAGAGGGACTGTTTGCAAAGGCCTGCAGGGATAGGAGGAGGGGCAATGGTTTGAAATGAGAGAGGAGATTTAGACTGGGTGTTGGGAGCAAGTTCTTTACAGTGAGGGGACTGGAACACTGGAACAGGTTGCCCAGGAAGATAGTTCAAGTCCCATCCCTGAAGATATTCATGGTCAGGCTCCACAAAGGCTCTGAGCAACTTGATCTAGTGGAGGATGTCCCTGCTCTTTGCATGGGGGTTGGACTAGATGACCTTTGGAGGTCCCTTCCAGCCCAAACCATTCCGTGATTCTATGATTCTAAATTAGCAGCTGATGTTTTTCTTCTTACTCCCTTTTAAGTTGAAATCTAGCATTTTTCTTCACCAGGAAAAAGTAGGTAACTTGGTCAATAGCAGAGCACAGATTCTAAGAGGTGCTTTTTCACAGTCAGGTCCTTGATAGTTTAGTGCTTACAAATATTAATAAACAAATGGTTTTCCAAGTCCAGCACAGTGCTGTGCACTCACAATTAGTTTTCAGAAGAAAAAGATGGCTCAGAACTGTTTTGAGCTCCCTATCTTTAACATTGCTGCAGCGAGGTACTGAATTTCCATTGCCATGCTGCGAGCATCTAGACCCCTTTGAAATTTCATTTGACAGGCATATCCCTGGGGAGATGTCAGAGAAGGATGTTAATGGACTGAATGGAATATAAGAAAATGTGTCAGAGCTGGTTGTAGGTCTGTGAGTCAGCAGTGAGTAGAATGTAGTTGTGATCTCAGGAATGAATTAGCTGATTGAATGAAAGCCTGTAAAGGGAGATGAAGGGAATGCAAATGGCATCGTAAAGCAGTGCCACGCAGAGAGGACTAAGCAGTTCCTGAACCAAACGGGGTGTGAAAAGCAGGGCGTTCCAGCACGGGGAGAGCTTGTGCCAGTCTAGTTGTTCTTCTGCAGCTAGGCAGCCTGGACACCCCTGCCCACCCCTGGTTTTCCAGGTACTATTTTGGATGACAGCAGAGGCAGAGATAGCTAAAACTGCCCATTGAGCGGCTCTGTGCCTTCATGCAAAGGACAGGTGTTCTGATACCTCACTTCTTCTCTGCTTTCAGCACATGGAGTTTGGGCAGCAAAGTCCTCAGGGAGAAAAATTATTTTGACACATTCAGCCATGACTTTTTCTGTCTGATCAGAGGGCATGAAGAGTGTATAGTGTCTAGACAGACGGATAAATGCTCAAATGGAATTATGAAAGGAAACTTAATGGATTTAGTTTGTGTGCTACGTTTTAAAATCAGATGCAGTAAACAAATTCCCATATAACAAATAATACAATGGTGAAATTGGTCTGCCTTAGCTTATTGGACACTATAAATTATTTCAGATTTTAATAAGAATAAAGAGTAAAATGAGGGTCTGTTTCATTAGATGTTCATGCTTGCTTTGTCCTTCTTTTATGGCTGTATGCATTACTACCCCACCTGTGCATTTCAGCAGTAGTTGTCTGTTAGTTATACCTTGCACTACATCTCCTTAGAGAATTGTGGAATGTTACACGTGTTCCTCTGCTCCCAACCAAATCAGGGAATTGGGAGTTACACAATATTGTCACCTGATGGTAAGAAGGGATGGTATTGGAGGCATGGAACTTTAAAAGAAGATTTTTCTGTTACATTATAACCACACGAGAAGATCTGGGGGCATTAGTGCTGTGTCAGACACTTATAACTTGAGGAAACAATCTGCAGCTGCTCACAGGGAAGCAAAAAAAAATCTGTACCTGCTAATCTGGAAGGCAGAAATGGTAATCTTATTTATGTTTCAAGGAAATTAAATAATTGCTTCCCACTTTCAGTATGCTACACTTGTATGAGTTGAGAAGTCAAGCTTCTGAGTTGTGCTAGAAAGAAAATACCGCATCTTTGAAAAGTGTTTTGCTTTTGCTCGTGCTTCTCGTTACTGACCTAACAACTTGGCTGCTTTGTAGTTTTGCCTCTTCTGAACTTCTAGAATACAGTCAGGACTTCAGATGAGAAAAAAAATGAGATGTCCTCAATAACCTCACAATAGATCTGTGAGACTTATACACAATGGTTCTTACTTAATAGGATTTGCTTGGAGAAATTAGTTGGTTTCTCCATAAGGAAGTAGAAAGGAATTTAATAACACAGGGTATCTTATACAAAAGGATAGTAAACATCAATTGAATTCTACATAGTGATTGTTCTACTCTTCCTTTTTGCTAAAGCCAGACATCTTTTCCTGGTGAAAGAAGAATATCATGCATACCTTCTGGGGGCAGAAGTGTGCTGGGGAGCTACCACCTTAGATTTCTTCAAAGATGAAAGTGATCTGTCCTCATCAAAGATGAAAACAATTCAAAGGAGAAGTTTCTCTCACAACAATTGGCACTTGAAACTATTCTCAGAGAAAGACTCTTATAGAATGCAGTTAGCAGAGCATGAAGAAAATTATTTTCATAGTGACAGTTAAATATCAGGACAAACTGAATCTAAGCCAAAAGTTCTCTTCCAGCAATTTCCACATTTCCAATTAAGAAGGAAAATATAATTGTGATTATTTCAGCCTGCTTGAAAATCCATTGAAAGGTATCCTGGAGGTCTCCTATCATGTGCTTTCACAGAATCAGTACTCAACAATATGGTTCTGAGGCAAAAATGTCTTCATATTGGCTCCTGTACATCCTGATTAAGATCTCATAGTTTTATAGTTCCTTAGTGGTTTCGTGTTTTGTTTTGTTGGTATTTTTTTGTTTTGGCTTAGCTTTTGTTTTGTTTTATTTCCTCCATACTTTTAATTTGATCTTTCAGAGAACCTTTGGAATTTAAAATAAGCTGAGTGCTTAAACTCAGATTTTACTTATCCCCTCTAGTCATTGGTTACTAGTATGGGTAGAATTTAAATAATGCTTTATTATTTGCCCAGATTAAGGAAGCTCTGTTTCAGTTGGGTTCAATGGAAAATCAAGGAAACTGTGCTAACTCTCAAACTGTGTACATTGAACCAGGTCCCTGAACAAGCACATAGAAAGCCAGGCTAAAGGCAGGCTTAGAACATACAGCCAAAACCTGTGACCATTCCTTACTGTGAGGAGGAGTTTTCCCTTGCAGGGATTGCATAATTTAAACTTGAATGGACAAAGAACTCAACAGATCTTGTGTACTCTGTTAGAGTCTGTCACATTTATTAGTGGAATTTATGCCTCAGGAGTTGCCTGGATTGCAGTGCTGATTGTATTCACTTATGCACTGCTGTTTATAAAGTAACAAATTCTGAGCTGTCTCAGTGAACACAATTGCTGAGCTTTAGACTCTTTATACAGAGTATAGAGGTGCTTAAAATCTTCTCTGTGCAGGTGTGAGTAAAGAATTGAAGTTTGCCAGTGGGCAGGCTGAGTAAAAAGCTGTATCTTAAATTAATCCCTTCTTGCAAAATGCCTCTAAGTCCTCTGATGAAAAGATTCCTCTGGGTGTTGAATAATTGAAGTTAATAATAAGTAATTCATATGTCGACTTTCCACCCCACTTGTGCTGCTCCTCTGCAGAAAATGTAGCTGGGAACAGTTAGCACAGTATGTAATTTTAATTTCTACTACATGACTAAAGGTCTTGATTTTGCATGGGAGCAAAGTGAATGGTGTGGATGAGGTTTAAAAGAGGCAGAGTGAAGAACTGTTTGTTGCACTGGCGATGAAAACCAACATTTCACTCTTCTCTTGTTGCAGTCAGTTCTAGACTATTTTGCTCTCTAAAGTCAGCAACTGGCAGCTCCACTCATCCCAGAAACTGAGGTCTTTATAGTTTTTATGCAATAGGAGTGAAAAAATCATGAAAAAAACGACAAAAGCAAGTATAAGGTGGTGTATAGAGATGAAGATCAGGAATATGGAATGCCTTCTGTGTGAGAACCAGCTGCTTTAAGCAAGCTCTTCAGAAATGCCTCAGATGAAGCATCACATCATAGGTTTGTAGCAAAAGGAGGAGTACTTCTCAACACTCTGTAGTTAATCTGTGTAACTTCTTCATTGAGGTAAACCCCCATGAAGTTTGAGTTATGAAAGTCTGAAATGCAACTTGGCTTTCTTCGGAGAAAAGCAGCAGTGTTACGCTTTGCATCGTCAGGCTCTCAGTACAAAGGGAAGAGTGGATACAAAATGTGGATGTGGGTCAGCACGAAAGACTAGTAATAAGTATAAACTAAGCATAGGAATCAGCAGTTACCTTATGTCATGGTTGCCTTGCTGCTTAAGAGGGGTGTTTGGATGTCTTTTGCTGCCATAGAAGTTTTTTGTTGCTTTTAGAACCATATTGCAAAGCTTGTACACATTGTGTACAATAATAAACTTTGAAGAAAAAGTTCAGTTTTGTTCAACAAAAGGAGTCTTGGTACAGTGTCCTGTAGGAACTCTGACTGGAGATGTGGGAGAGAGGAAACCAAAGGTTACTGCATCACATCTGTGCTCAGTATATTCTGAGAAGTCCCCACTCTGTGCAGGCAGAGAGAAGACAGATGTATCCTGTCTGTAGCCTAAAATTTCCATACAGGTGAAAGAAAGGTTGTAATTGCTTATTTTATGACTGAACAGATACCTAGCAACCTTCCAGTTCCTGAAGCCTGAATTCACATTTGAATGTTATGGTAAGTATATAAAAAAATAAATAATACACTTCAGCTTTTAGTGCAGATTTATTCTGCATAGTTATCTAAGGATTTAGCCTTTAAAACCCTGATAGAATATAATTGGCATTATTTAGGACACTGTGCTGTAGAGTGACTATTTCAATAGTCCTTTCTAAAATCATTGTGTAGATGAGGCTTTTTCACCACTTTATCTCTTGCCACATTGCAGTGTTGTTTACTAACTGTATTACAATCAGCTTATGTATTCTCCTCACTGATCTTTTTTTCTTGCTCAGTCTGTGCAGTAAATTTACAGAGGGAGACAATTCTGGCTGAGCCACAGTTGTAACCGTTAGCTCCAGTGAAATCCAGCACAGACAGAGGGTCTAACATCTATTAAGAGTGAACTAAAGAGCCCTAGGATAAGAAAAGAATGGGACTAAAATTTCGTGTGACAAGATAAAGATGTCATAAGAAAATTATGCTTATAGGCAATTTAAATGTCTTTTAAACTGACCTTAAGAGTCATGAGCTAATGGAGAGTGCTCACGATTGCAGTAAATAATTGGTGTCTGAGCCGTTATGTTAGAGTAACCCTAATAATAAATTCTCTTTCTCCCATGTTGAGATCACTTTCTCCCTGTCTGAAACATGTCTTGTGACTGTTTTCTTCAGCTCTACCTTATAACAATAATCTCAGTGTAAATGCTGGGGCGGGTGGGGGGTGGAAATCCTGTTTCTTTTGTGGGAGGGAATAGATGCTCTGTTTTCATAAGCTCTTTTGAATCAGTCCCTCCAAGTGGTACTTTATACTACTTCATCATGTAGTGTTGTGGAGCATTATGTTTGAAATTCTCTTTAGAGAGGATCACAGCCTTGGTTTTAATAAATTCTTCTTCTGGATGATCATTTTGCTTGATATCTGCAGGGACTAATTCCTTGAATATGCTGTCACTCACGCATAGAGTTGAGGAGGACTTGCAGGTGATGTTAGAGTACAAGATTTATTTGTAAGGAGGCCCACCCCTGACGTTATTGCTCTTGGTGGATTTCAGCAGCAAAGACCTCTCTGCGGTTGAACAGAGTATTTTATATCCCAGACGCTCTTCTACTATGTACATCTCTCTGTCAGTTATTGCACACAAATAAGAGTTTTGTAAGTATTTTCTAACTAAATAATCTCTTTGGCATATCTAGCAGGGACATTTAAATTGTAAACAGCCATTGCTAGTGGGTAATGATGCATGGGTATATGCTTATATACAGAAAAACTACAAATAGACCAGATGAATCTGCTATGAGCAGGACAACAAAGGAGAAGTGTGTGTTATGCTGTTATGCAGCTGTCACTGAGTTAGTATTTGGGGTGGGAGCCAGAGGGTGATGGAAGTAGCTGTATGACAAGTAAAGGACTGTATGTAAAACCATTACTGAACTATACTATCAAATTAATACAGAAATTGGTAAACAGATAAAATTGTAGCCCCTTGGAGGCTAAGGCTTATAAGTTTAGTTATGGCAGGGCATGTGGAATTCAAATACTTCCAAACACTGCAAAACTCCTTTGGTAGATAAATCAGTTTGGAAACTTCATAGACCTGTTGCCCCATCAGATGTCTTGTTCATTCAGTGTGCTCATGTTGTGTATTACTGTAAAGGATCAGTGTAGTATGCACTATGTGTACTGCTTGCTACCAAGAGAATATTTCAGTTCCTAACTTGGGAGCAAAGGAAGTTAAACATTTGTAGTAGGCGAGATTCAGTGTGGAACTTAATAAAAAGAAAACTCAAATCATGGAAGATAATTTTCTATTTTTAAATACTAATCTACTGATTCAAAAAATAGATGGTTAGATTACAGTGCTACTAAAAGGTCCTGTTTCTGGTCTTCTTGAGTTAGACTTTTACAAGGTACTGAAGAAAATATTGCCCCAAACAGAAGTAGAAAGCACATTTTTAGAGCTATCTGTGTCGGTGGAAAGAACTGTTTTTGCAGCATCGCTGGAGCAAATGGACAACTGAAAGTAAATAGTGGTTTTTGCCTGTACAGAAAACAAGGGATGTAACTGTAAGGAAATCATCAGAAGGTTAGAGGCAGGAAAAAAATAGAAGTAGAAAACAGTGATTAAAAGTACAGGAGTGATAGAATTAAGTACAGGAGTGGTAGAATTAAGTACAGGAGTGGTAGCATGGGAGGAGTGGAAATTCTTTGGAATAATAATTGTAAAGGAAAGATTAAAAGGAAATAAATATGAGAGAGAATAATATGACACAGCTTCATAAAATTA
Organism: Ramphastos sulfuratus; assembly: GCA_013399055.1. Lineage (NCBI taxonomy): Eukaryota > Metazoa > Chordata > Aves > Piciformes > Ramphastidae > Ramphastos > Ramphastos sulfuratus. The sequence continues at coordinate 147,128 of WBNM01011263.1, read as the reverse complement.
CTAAAGTTGGTTCAGTTTAATTGTCAGCACAGTGAAATATGGAGCCTTGAGCTAATGTGAAGATTAGTGAAGGAGCAGCTCATAAGGAAATGTTAATTCCACTGTATTATGCACTGCCTGGGGGTTAATGCACTGAAGGGCAGACAAGCAGCAGGTGTAGCAGGTCAGTGAAGTCAGATACAGGTCAGACGCTTGATCACAAGTGATATCTTTCTTCAGATGTGTTCTATCAATCCATAGGCAGTGCCAGTTTAGATAAGAGTGGGAAACTGAAGTGAGACTTTGTAGAAGAAAGCCTTCAAAGACAGAGACTGAAACTGCTCTGCTGCGCACTTTGATGTGAGGAAGTTTTTCTTTGCTGGTGGTTGTCACTGCATAGCTTAGGCTTTATTTCATAACCTGATATCATCCTAATTTAAACTTTGACTTCATACTACAAAGTATAAATCAGAAGATTAAAAACCTCCTGCTATAGATTTTTTAATAGAAAGTGACAGTTTAATTTGGCAGAGTTGAGCTGAAAGGATTCTTAAAGCTAGTGGAGAGTGCCAGCATCAGCAGCTCCAGAGTAGTTGAAAATGAAAACAGAAACATGAATAATTAAGAGATAAGCTTGAGTTCCTCAGATATCTTGCAATTACTTACTTCAGGAAGGTTTTCTTCCCCCATCAAATCCCAGGGTTCTATTTCTGTAATCAGTCTGGTTTTGCTTACTGAAAAATAGTGGATATAGGTAAGCCTGCTTTAGCAGGGAGGTTGGACTAGATCATCTCCAGAGGTCTGTTTCAACCCTTGCCAGGCTGAGATTCTGTGGTATGTAACTTTTGTTTTTCACAGAAAATCTGGGGTTTGCTTGTATCTTTATATATATAAATAGATATTTTAAATCCTGAAAAATACTGCGTTGCAGGTAAATTCTTATTGTTTGCTGATAGATTATTTCTGTATTTCTTATGGTCTCACAGATGTTTCTTTCCCAAGATACAACAACATTTAAAAAGAAATGTATTGCTTTGTATCTATTTGGTTCCGTACTGCTGAACGTGTTGCAGCTGTTAGATACAGTAAGAAATTGCTAAGCAATTTAGCTTTGTCACAGGGTGTTCTGGTTTAGCTTTATGTAACAATGCTGAGCTGTTAAACAGCTTATTCCATGTGCTTCTAGTAGGCAGTGTGCAGAAAACTGTCATCATCATCAAAGCAAATACTCTTTTTTTCTGGTGTTTACACCATCTCTGTCACTAACTGTGCAATGAATTCCTGATGTGGAATATAGCTGTGATGGTTTGGGAGTTACCTGCCCCCCATGCTGTGAAAATCACCCAGACTAGACTCAGACAGCTGGAAGTTAAGGAATGAAGCTTTGTATTCACAGCTTAGCACAATGTACAAGCAGAGATATACACACAATATACACAAATATTTACATATATATATATATATATATATAGGTTAAAAGTAATACACAAACACACTACCTCTCCCAGAAATCAGAGTCCCCAGGAGGGGCTCCCAACCACCCTTCCACCTTCTTCCCACCCCTCTACCTTATCCCAGGGTCTGCCTTACATGCAAGATGAGTTTGGAGGATGGGCAAGGGGGGTTAGAAGTCGAGTGATGAGTTGGGTTAACAGCAGAAGCCCAGAGAAAAGACACAGCAGCTCCCAGAGAGAGAGACTCTGTCTTTATCTATGTTTTTGTGCTTGTTTTTATCCATCTCAGCAAGCCTATGAGTGAAGTAGACATCACCATTGTTTGCTTTTCACAGCCTATAATCCATTTTTTTTCATTAAAATATTCCAATTAGCCTCAGAGCAGCACAATAGTTCAACCAGATTCTGTAATCAAAGCAGCCAGTTTCTACTGCAAGGAAATTAATAAACAACCCACCTGTTTTCAAAAGTTCTTGTCTAGAATTCAGTCTGCAAGAGATTTTGCTCCCTCAGGCTGCTTTCAATTAAGAAACTTATTTAGAGCATCCTGTTGGTAAAATCTGGACAATTTCACTTTACTTTTTTTTTTTTCCACCCAAACTAGACCTGCAAAGGTGTAATGTTATATCTTGTTCCTCCTAAGTAGGTAGGATGGAAGTATATTTTCCTCCCAACCCCATCTTCACAATACTGTAATTTGGAAAACTTCTTATTTGAGGAAGATTTATCCACTGTTGTAATAGGGAACCAGAGTAAACTGAAATTTGAGTCTACTGCTCTGACTTCTAGTATAAGTGGTGCAAAATACTACCAGTATTTCTCATCGTTCTGGAGGTGATTAGATTGTATCTGGCATGCTCTTGAACTAATCTCTGTTTTTCCATAGCCTCAGACTTGCTGTGGTGGAGCTCCAGGCTGCAGTAGGAAGAGTCCTTGTTGTGTCAGAACTAACACTACACAACTATGGAAGGTGTAGTGCTGTTTAGAACATAACCAAGGAAATACCAAAACAAACAAAGGCCTTGAGAACATTTTAAGAACAGATGAGAACTCTCCTATTTTACCCAAAGCCTGGTTAATGTTGTCAGGTTTATGGCAGGTAGTTTCCCAAAATGTTTAAGAACAACAGGTTCCTGTTTCCTGCTGCATCCAATTTTTTGGTTGGTGTTAAGAGCATCTCACAGAAGTAAAATTTGCCCATAGCTCTGTAGAGGATGGGGAGTCTTGTATAAGCAATGCTAGCAGAACTGCTCTTCTTAAGGGAAAGATGCTCCTCGTGATAGGAGTCTCTTTCCCTCTGACATGACTGGTGTAATTAGGGAAGCAAACCTACCAAGATCATCTTCTGAGGTAGAAGGAACAGCAGGTACTAGCAGGCCGTAATTACCCTGGGACAGAGTGGAGGGGGAAAATGTAAAAACCAAAACAAAGAGAAAGCCCTCACCTAAATATTTATTGATATGCCAAGGCAGTGGAGTTCTAAACTGTGCTAGTGCATTACTTTGCTCAGATAATGAGAAGACCTTTTTTTTTTTATTTTAGGCAGTGGAATTGCTGAAGTACAAGACCCAGTGTTCCTCCTGTTCTAATGTTGCTTACATAATGCTGTAATCAAAGGAAAAAGTATAGGACTGAGGTTCTTTCAGGCTTTGGCTAATTAAGTAGACAAGTGTTCTTGTTCTTTTCTCTAAATGTCAGATTCAGTCCTCATTACTTTAGGATCTTTAGATAAAAAGCAACTGGGCAGGCACTACTTTCACCAGGCATTTTGGTCCATGTGCCTTGGCTTCTCAACTGCTAATCCCAGATATATTTTATTATCATTCTTATTAATGCAAGGAGTAGCACAGTGTCACTTGTCTCTTATTTTTGTTATCAAGGAAAAGACTACTGACAAACTACAGCTCTTGCTTCTTGCAATTTTAGCCTGTTCCCAAGTTTTAACTTCTTGAATGCATCGACAACATTGCATGGAGCTAAAGATGACTTTCTTATTGGAGTAAACTGTCCAATTACAATGAATAGCTGTCAGTTAAAATCCATCCACCTTCATTTGAATTTTGCAATATTTTCCCATGAGTATTATTTGAATGTCATTAGAGAAGGAATCATTTAGGAGCTAGGTTTTCTCTTATCCTTAAATATATTTGCTGTAGGAATTTACAGCAGGATATTTTATGTTTATTTTAACTTTTGGGACTTAGTCTGGAATGCTGAATTTCTCATATCAATGTATTGTTACAGGGGTAAAATGTAATACCATAAATGAAGGACATGTGGAATTTTACATGTGGCAGAATTGATGTTTAATGGAAAGAGAAAACATTTGAAAGAAAATGCATCTATCTATGATAACATCAGACTTTGATATTCTCATTGCTACAGTGTTGTTTATCAGACTGATTTCCCTTTTAACACAGCTTTTATTTCCATTAGAAGCTTTTCACTGCGTCTGGGTCAAGCCAACCCCAGGCACAAATCCAGGTTGGCTGCAGAGTGGGTTGAGAGTAATGTTGAAGAAAAAGGCTTGGGAGTCTTGACTGGCAAGAAGCTCACCATGAGCTGGCAGTGCACTCATGCAGCCCAAGAGGCTGCTAAACCCCAAAAACCTACTGGAAAACAAAATATCCACATTATGTGAAAATAAAAAGCATCCTGGAAAATAAGAGGAATTTCCTGTTACTGATAGTTCCCTGTGCCTTCAGCTCTTGCTTCTGCATAGCGGTCAATGCGTAACATCTCACATGGAGGATATAGTCTGCAATAGGAGGCAGGAAATCCACTTTGAGCCCCTCTTTGAAAGCTGGATAGTAGTATGAGTACCAGGATGGTATCTCCTGTGAGATACAGAGATACTTTTTCTGACAGATGGACAAAAATGTAATTCTTACTCCCTAGAAATACAAAGTCTTTCCCAGCAGTGTTTTTGACAGAGCTGGTATTCTTCTGCAGCCCATGAACAGTAAGTGTCATATACCGGAAAAGCTGAGCAATTACAGTTTTTTACTTTAACCTCACTCACTGCTCTGTTTGAATCCCATCTAAGATGACTGCCCAAGAAGGAAAGCCTGCTGGATTATTTTCTGAGTGCTGGGGTTCAAAATACTGCCTTCTCCTTACTGCCTGCTAAAGAGCTACATTTGTTTCTTGACAGAAAAATATATTCAGTTGCTTTCTGCATGTGTGTTCCCCAAGGGTAATCCAAAATACAAACAATCTGCAGAAATTTGATGAAATTTTGTGAGTCTAATTAATTCCCTACCCAACAAGAATTCCTTTGTCAAGCTTGTCAGTGCGGAAGCAGGACACGAGCTGGAAAACATTGATAAAACATGACAAAGAGCTTTTAGTGTGTTTGATGTGTCATTCAAATATAAACAAACGCTGCTGCATAAAGCAAAAATGTATGGCAAAGAGATGGAAAGCAGTGGAAAATGCCTCCCTCAAAACAACAAAATAAGCAAAAAGAGCATGCAAGCCCTGCTTGCCTCTTACGCTGCCTGAGAATGTTGTGCAAAACACAGCACTGGCTTTGTATTTCTCCACTGCAACGCTGAGTGCACTCAGGCTGAATGAAAGAAACGTGGAACGAACACCAGAAACTTTGAAGAGCATTCTCTCTGGTTTCTACCTAGCAGGACTGAACTCATCAACTCTCTCATTAACAGTTCAGAGAAAGTTAGCAGCCAGATATGACACACAATAATTTGTTAGCATGGATCTTATGAAGCAAAGGAGGGCTCTGCTTATTCCAGATGAGACAAAGCAGTTGGGTAGTGCCTACTAAGCCAAATTAATTTACTACACAGTAGTTGGAGAGAAAAAAAAAAAAAAACAAACCCAAAACCCCGAAACATTTCTTCTGTTGGCATTTTTAGAAATGTACTGGGAATTTACTAGACTGGTTGCTTTTTTTTTTTTTGCTTTTTTTTTTTTTTTNTTTTTTTTTTTTTTTTTTATCAGGCACTTCCATTTGTGCCCAAGGGAGAGGGTGGATTTATTTATTTTCCTCCTGGGGAAAGAAATCCCTCAAAGTGTGTACCAATATATTGAACAAATTAGAGCATCGAACACATAGAGCAATTTCAAGGAGACTCAACATGCAAATGCTGTATTGCCAGGAAGCAATGTAGCTGTGCTTTTGGATTGATGCAAGTGAAAAAAATAACCTAACTATATTGACTGTAAGAGAAGAATTTGACACTTTGTGAGAAGGATCTGAAAAGCTGAGATTTTTTTTCAGCAATCTTTAGCAATATGTAGTCAATGTTTAGGATTTCCATAAAGTCCTTCAAAACTTCTGTTACAGCAAGTCAGCAGCTAAGAGAAAATAACTGGAGCTGTGCCTGATGTCCTGGGTGCTTTGTGCTAGCCTTTTGTTTAAATTTAGGAGGCCAGTACAGAAATTGCTTTTGCAATTCTCTAGTAGCTAACAAAGCACACAAGACTGTGTATGTTAATGGGCAGTAATTACATGTGCTCCTAAAGGAAATGTTCTGATTTGCTTCAGTATTTTTTTTTCTTGCCTACTGAAAGAGAAGATCGATTGGAAAAAAGCCTTAAATACCAGCCAGTGTGTCTGCTTCCTTTCTCTCTCCTGCAATACCAAATTCTTCTGTTAGGAGACTGATCCGTGGATCATCTCTCCATATCTCTCCAACCACCCATCCTGCCTCCCATTGAAATATGCATTAAGCCCATCTATTGTGAAATAAATCCTCAGAAATCTCTCCAAAATAGACTTACAGGTGTAATGGATTGAATTAAATGTGAGTGGCATACTTTTTAAAAATCCTTGGTAAAAATAGTTAATCCTGATGAAAGGTATAAATACCCTGCCTGAAGGAGAGATAACTTTGAACTATAAATAACATAATACATTTTAATCAGTTTTACTGCAACAGTTTTTATCTATGAAATAAGTTATCTTGGAAGCTCTTTTCAAGGAAGTTGAAAAAAAAAAAAGAATAGAATTTGCTTGAACAGAATTTGAGTAGTGCAATCTTCTTAGTTTGGAACCCTGGCAAGCTTATAGTTCACTCTTCCCTTTTCTGTGGAACAACTGAAAAAAACAAAGAAAAGACAAGACTTAGTGAGCAGCCACCCAAAGTGGTCTAGAAAATACAGGTTTAGAGGCAAGTTTCTTTCTCATCAAAATAGTGTCGATGGACCATATTGACTCAGAAAATCCTGGCAGATTTGCTAGAACAAAAGTTTTGAGCACAGTTTCAAGGCCCAGCTTGACAGGCTGCTGGGCCACTTCATTTAAACTACATTCTTACTCTGAAAGGTTTGACTAGATGATCCTCGAGGTCCCTTCCAATCTGATATGGTATGAATCTATGAATTACTATGATATTATCTACATTTGAAGGTTATTGTTGCTGCTGGTAACAGATGATACCTCTCACAAATTTGAATTGAGGTGAGAGGCCTCGAGCACAAGCCCTATAAGGAGAGGCTGAGGGAGCTGGGATTGTTTAGCCTGGGGAAGAGGAGGCTCAGGGGAGACCTTATTGCTGTCTACAACTACCTGAAGGGTGGTTGTGGCCAGCAGGAGGTTGCTTTCTTCTCTCAGGCAACCAGCACCAGAACAAGAGGACACAGTCTCAAGCTGTGCCAGGGGAAGTTTAGGCTCGAGGTGAGGAGAAAGTTCTTCACTGAGAGAGTCATTCCCCACTGGAATGGGCTGCCCAGGGAGGTGGTGGAGTCACCGTCCCTGGAGGTGTTCAAGGCACGTTTGGACGTGGCACTTGGTGCCATGGTCTGGTCTTGAGGTCTGTGGTAGTGGGTTGGACTTGATGATCTTTGAGGTCTCTTCCAACCTTGCTATACTGTGTGATACTGTGAATTGCCATGCAGACAGCTGGTATTTTGGCATTTTCAGTAAAAGTTTTGAGCCATATATAAGTCAGCAGAGTTTATAGAAATGTTCCTCATCCAACTAATGTAATTTAGCAAAGATAAAGCTTTACAGCTAACTCAAAAGTTTAATATAAATCCTGGATCTCGTTCAAAGTACATTTCTTCCTCTGTATAAAAATAATAATAATGAACAAAATCCATCTTGTGTTTAAAGGATGTCAGCAGGGTGTAACTTATGCTGACCATTTTCTTCCTTTTCAATCTTTTAATTTTCTAACTTTCTATCAAATTTTTATATTAACATGAGCTCACTCCACCTTTCCTAGTTGCTTCTCAGCCCTTGTTTCTCTCAATACACATCCAACTCATCACTATGTCAGACAAACACCTTCCTGTGTTGCAAGCTACTCAGCTTCTATGTTGATTTATAGATTCCTTGACTGGTAAAAAATCTCATTTGGTGAGCAGCTGCATACTAAACCTATTCAAATCAAAGCATATGCTGGATGTAGTAACTTTTAATTCAGCCACAGTGAATTGCCCTGGCTAGCAAGGCAGCAATTGCCATTGTAGATTTTGCAGGCTTTTCATGTTAGCTCTCTTGTAGTTCAATCTACCTCTCAATTGTGGATCTTATCGCAAGGTCGTTACGCAGTGTTTCAGCACCCGCTGTAGTGCCCCTTGATTCCCAGCTAGGGGCTCTGTCCAGTAACCCCAAATATGTAATGGAACTACTGGTACTTCTGCCAGTGCACAGCAGTAATGGAACAGCTTGTCTGACCATCTGCTGTGTTTTGTGGCACATAGTTAAACCACCCTCTTGTTATGAGCAAGGTAGCAGGGGACCGCTTCTCTTAAGAGGGAGGAAAGGCACTTTGAAATCACAAGCCTTTGAGATAGCTGTTTTCAAAAGATTGTGATGTTTTCTTCTCTCTGTCCTCTGTGAAGTCCAATTAGCCTTGCCTTTGTGATCTAAAGCAGTATGAAGGCTATTAAAAACCCAGGTAGAGCCACAGATAAAATAATAGGGCACCAAGTACATTTTGACCCAAGTACGCTGCGCTCTCTATTCATATCTTTATCAGAAACACAAGTTTATCTGGAGAGCAGTTACACATAACTGAAACGGTGAAGTACTTGAATGGGCAACAGAACTTGGAAACTTTTAAATGTGCCAAAATAAAAATAAAATGCATTGAGAGTACCTCTACCTCTTCCTCCCTGTGAAGATCTAGAATATTGCCGAAATGGTGGCAGAGAAGAAGCTACAGGTCATGTCCTTACAAAACTTCCTTGTCTATTAGTAAGTGCAAAAGCTATCACTGTCTTCCAATAGTTTTGCTGATGGTTTAGATGCTATCTTGATATAAATAGCATCTTCAGGAGACCTCAACAAGTTAAAAATTGAACTAATGTCTACTAGAGTTTCCCAAAGTTCTGACTGGCAATGTTTTGGTCTCTCACTCCAGCCTAACTCACAGCCGTTAGTACTTGAAATTCTTAGAGTAATTTTACATAACCACTTTAATCTCTTTGAGTCTGTATGTAGGCTGAGGGTGAAAGGATAGGCATCCTGCTTCTTACTGCTGTTCACTAAATGTTCTGATAGTGTTCCGCACTCTAATTTCATCAGGTTGTGTGTTGCAGAGTTAATCACAGATTCAATGCACTAAATTAGTATCATCTAGAAGAGATGTTATGTAATAGTTGCTCTGTAAGAGAAGCTTGTGCCACTTCCATTCAACTTCCTCTTTTAAAATATGATCAGTGGGACACTGCACCTCTTTTAGACGAGAAAAGGAGCAGTGAACATGTCAGAGCAAGACAAACACTTTCATCATCTTGTATGCATTTGTTATAATCAATACAAATATAAGTGCTGATACCTGAAAGGCTGTGAAACAGATATGGGGCATATAGAGTGAAGTAGTCCTGCTGAATTTTCTTCCATTTGTATTTTAATGATGGCTTGGTGCAATTGCTTTAATATAGGTCCATCCCAAAACAGCCCCCTAGAATACCCATTGTTACAGAAATAATTTCACCTAGAGGAAGGATAGAGTTTAAAATATCTACAATGCAGAGTTGATAACACAGCAGAAGCTGAGTCTCCTGTAAAAGGTAACTTTAGTACCTATAATAAGCAGAATTTATTTGGGGACAACAAAAGGCTGATATTAACCTTGAGAAATGAGGTGTCAAGACAGGACTTAGCAGAGGACTAAAATGGTAAAATGCTACTTTTCTTCGATGGTATTGCAGCCCCGGAGGAAGAAGGAATTCATTACAAAATGCTGAGCTTTTGGCAACTCGGTAACCTTTAGACTAAAGGCATTTTTAGTCTTTAGGTAGGTTTTTCTCACCAGCTTAGTTCATTCCTCCCACTTTCATTTCTGGCATGTAGTTTGCTTGGATGCTTCTACTCCTGATGTGTTATGAGTGATTTCTCCATGGTGCTTGATTCATGACAGACAGCATAATGGGCAGTCTAATTGACACTGAACAAACTTTCTTGAACAGTTGTGAGACAGACAGCACTGCTGATTTTATAAAGGCATAGAATTGACATTAGAGCATCCATGTTTTGTTATTGGCCTTATCTCTTGAAATATCATAAAGCATTCCTTCTTAGGTGTATCTCTAGTAAAAACATTTTGCTCTCTGTTATATTAGAAATTCAAGGCAGTAAAAGCCCGTGTCAAACATCTTCCAAGAGAGAAGGCCTTTGTTTGTAACAAAATGCCAATGAAAATTTGCTTTCATTTGCAGTCAGCTCAGGTGCCTGTGTAACTCTGGAGTTCCATTTATTCCAAGGGAAGGGCTTTTTCACAGTTTATGCCAAGGACTTTATGGATAATTAATTGTAATGGATACCGTAAAGCTGGAAAGCACTTTATTTGTGCTGTCATGTGCATTTGGGATAGCATTCAAATAGTTTTTCTTTTTATACATTATGTGGGGAGTTAGAGGATGGCTCACTTGCATGTAAATGAGATCAGCCACTGCATTCACTGTAGCTAGAGATTTCCCACCCTAAAGCCACTACTATTTAATTCTGCAGATGGAATATGAAAATGCTTAATCCAAACTCTTAATGACATAATAGTTGGAATAAAACATATATATTCACTACAGCCAATACGAAAGAGAGGTTACGAACTTGGATTTTGGGCTAGAGTTTAGAGTCTAAACAACAGATTTGAGCTGCAGCAGTGGGGCACAATCCTTTTTGTTATGAGCTGTCTTTTTGAAGTAGACAACAGACTGTCTGTTAAAATGGGTTCAGGGTGTTACATAATTTCACCACTGACCTGCTGTATCATTTTGCTCCTTTAGCACTTCAGCTGCTTGCTTTCCATCCCTTTTGTGTCATAACCAAGGCATCTTTTTCCTAAATTACTTCGCAGCTTCTCAGATTGCCTTGGGTTGGAAGGGATTCTCGAAGGTCACCCTGTCCAGCCCACATGCAGTCATCAGGGACACCTTCCACTGGATCCGGCTGCCCAGGGCCACATCAAATCTGATCTTGAATGTCTCCAGGGGTGAGGCCTCAACCACATCTCTGTGCAAACAGTTCCAGTATTTTACCGCTCTCATTGTGCTGATGCCCGACCTAAATCTACCCTGCTCCAGTTTCAAACCATTGCCCCTTGTCCTATCACTCCATGCACCTTTAAACAGTCCCTCCCCAGCCTTCCTGTAGGTCCCCTTCAAATATTTAAATGCATCTCTAAGGTCTCCCCAGAGCCTTCTCTTCTCTAGACTGAACTGCCCCAATTCTTGCAGCCTGGCTGTAAAATTTGTGTGGCTCTGCTGAGGCAAGAGCTTTTGCACAAATGTGCTGCAATAAAAAAGTTCACCTTACAAACAGTTCATTGGAAGACACTAACCCACCAACTTCACATGAAGAAAAAAGTTCTCTAGGTGAATTTTGTTCTCAAATGCTGGGCTGGAAATGAGCAAAGAGGCTGCAAGAATGTTCTTTGATACAAATAATGACAGTCAGGTTGGCCTGATGAGTGGAGCATAGAATATTTGAGGAAACCATATTAATCTGAAATAGATAAAATGTAAGTAAACCAGGCTAAAGTCACACATTCAAACTCAATTTATCATCATAATTGGAATCCTGGACAAATGCACCGAGTATTCTTAGAAACTGTTCTTATTCTCACAGAAATGTACCTGTGCCCAGTGAGTATTTTGGGGAAGGTGACTTGTTAGAAATGTTGTAGGTAGACCCACTGCAAAGAGCTATGTAACCTGGAGTCAGTCAAAGTAGCATCAGAAATAGAAATCAGTCGACCTGGACACTGAAGTTGAAAGTGAGCAAGCAAATTCCAGGTGTGTTTGCAAAGTGAGCCAGAAGGCACCCTGCTGGAAGAAAATGCATCCCCAAAGCCAAAATGTAGGCGCAGACCTTTACCTCTTTGAAGAAAAGCAGATTATTGTGGCTGAAGAGCCACAAAAGCACAACTTCTCCAGTTTCTGGTCATTTCAGAGGCTTTGACAGTGCTCATCACCCAGTTCCAGAGAAGATTTTGACAGAGGGCTGAAATGGTGATGCACTATCCTTTGCAGAAAAGTCACACAACACAAGATCCCAAAGACCTGCTACTAGGCAACAAAAATAACAAGCCAGGTCACTGGCGAGCCTGTAGCTGGCACTGACCCCAGCAATGGGAATCCAGCACTGGAAACCAGCAGTGACACCCCTTGGAGAGTAAATTTATTCAGTGGTCTGGTAAACTCTTGTAAGGAGAATGCTGAAGTCCTTTCCAGATGCAGTCTGAGTACACTGATAGCTTCCTTAGTACCTGCTAAAGAATTGCCACCTGGGATTGCCTGTAGGATATCTTAGACTCTGCTACCCAGCAGACTCTGAGAGGAGCAGCTCTCTGGGCAGCTTTCTGGGGGCTGCTCTGGGAACCCTGTGTGGCCCTGCAGCAGGTTATGGCTTTCAGTGTGTGTCTGAGCAGCGGCTCAGGACAGAGCTGCTGGGAGTCATGCTTCGGGCATTGGACTTGCGCTAATGTGCAGGTGTAAATATTACTGGCCTGAGGAACATATACAACTGAGTAGTTCGTGTAGTATACTGCAATTTGAGAAAATAAGTATGTTCTGTGGTGAGTTTGCTTTCATGGCTTACCTACTGTGAGCTAAAGGCACCTCCTGTGTGGTATGTTCTAGTGTTAGTAAAGGTAACACATTAAGTGTTCCTGTTAAAATATTCAATGTGACACTAAAATAATTCATTTTGCTTGAATGTAACCACCAAGTGAAATGCTAAATTGTAGAAGCTTTAATAGATTCCTTAAAGTGGATAGGTTCAGTGACTAAAACAAGAACTCCAAAAGCAGTGTTTCACAAGTATTCTACATTTCCTCAGGGAGAATGTGAATGTAATATTGGAGTAATTTGAAGTCAGCTTCCAGGTCATTAACTATTAAATGTACTCATCTGCAGTACCTGTACGATGGAGTGCATACATCTGATCTCAGTATTAGGTACAGGGAATACCAGTATGAGATTGAGCAAGGAACTGGGTTATTAAGAGGTCTTGTAACTTTAATAGCAGCAGCCTAGTGATGGCTAAGTGGCACGTTCAGTGGAAAGACTGAGAGATTCAGTTCTTAGGAGTGAGTTTCTTATCTTCTTACTGCTAGAAGGTAAAAACAATCTAAACAACTAATTGGACATAACAGAAGTTGCAAGGACTTGCAAATAGAACAGATAAAGTGCAAGTACCTGCAGTTATGGGCTAATTATCTTTTGTTACCGGTTTAACAGGTGGCTTCTTCAACTACAGACAAGAAGAAGAGCTAGGGAGGAATCTTTATTTAGGCAGAAGTCTGGTGTCTATGTAGGTCTTTCAAACCTCTAATTAATCCATGGAGTGTTTTTGTCAGCCAGACCAGGGCATTTTAAGGTAAAACTATGATTAGTTGGTGAGAAGATTTTTGACGTTTTTTACCTTAATAAAGACAATTCAGTTTAGCAAAAGTGTCTTGTTAAACTCTCCCAGCTACTTGCAACATCAGCCAGTCTGAAGTTTAGTACCCTTTATTTGCATTCTTTTATTCTGTTCCTTCAGGATTTTAATGACTTAAAAATAATTCCTAGTTCACTGCATAAGCCTTGGAGTTGATGCTTAAAAGAAGAAACAACATCTCTGGGGTCACCAACCCATCTGACTTGTAAAGAAGATTGCACTGCTGATAGGTGATGGAGTAAAGGGGAGATGTGTGAGGAAGCAGCAGTGCTGCTGGTTCCCGTTGGCAAGGGGGGAAAGCCCATCAAGATGTTCTCCCTGCCTTTTGCTCTGGCTGCTTTTGCCATAGGAATTCAGTAGCTTTCTAGTCTCTTACTTACAGCTGCTTTCACTGAAGAACAGGGGAATTAGTAACATTTAAAATAGACTGCTCTCTTTTTCAGATTATTTGTGTCCTTGCTATCTGACAAATAATAAATAAGTTGAAAATGAGAGATTCATTGTGCAGTGACAAATACAAGGGAGTTACAATTGTTGTAAAGGTTTCAGGAAGTGATTTTTTTTTTTTGTTGTTGTTGTTGTTTTGTATTTCAGTTAGGCTAGCGCTAAATGAAGGGGGTAAGAATGATGTCTGTGTGGTAGAAGAGGAACAATTAATGCAGGCTAGACCAGAAGGGAGGCAGAGATTAACAGAATGGATGCTTGCATGTGGCTGAAGTGATGTCTTTGTAAGAGGCAAATGGAACATGTGTAAGTAGTGATGCTCAAGACTTCTACAGTACAGGTCCTGTTTCCACACAGATTGTTCTACAAACACTTTTATTGTCTCATTGAAGGCATCTTTGACAGGTCACAGACCTCTGACCTCTCTGCAATAATGAAAATTGCTTACAGACAAAGGCAACATAATTAACACAATTAAAAATCTTTTCTGTTGTATGCCAGTGCAGTTTCTCTCAGTTGGAAGAAGCCTGGCAAAGTGAGCACTGTGTGACTAATGAGCTGTCTGTGGAACATCTGCAGTCTGAATTCCTGCATCTTACTGAAAATAGTCTGGGAACCTGTGCCTTAATGATACTTCAGACCCTACACCTACAAAAAGGTGGTCCTGTCATTTCTACTGCCTTGGCTGCTGGCTTACTTTTTGACAATATCCTTCTTTTGTGCTTGGATAATCCTGATCTGCCACAAGCTATTCAACTGAATTCTGTCTAGTTTTCCCTTAACATAAGCTCAACTCAAACAGCTACCTCTTAGAGATGCTGCTGCACTGATTTTTCTTTTTCCTGGGTTCTTACTGACACTTCCTTGTCAGTAAGCTGTCTGAAATGACATTAAAATAGTAATTGGATGGAAGAGACTTCCAAACATCATCCAGTCCAACCCTTGTGCCAAAGCAGGATTACCTAGGGCAGGTCACACAGGAAGGCATCCAGGCAGGCTTTGAAAGTCTCCAGAGAAGGAGACTCCAGAACCTCTCTGGCAGCCTGTTCCAATGCTCCCTCACTGTAAAGAAGTGTCTCCTCATGTTGAGGGAGTAGTTCCTGTGTCCTGGATTGTACCTGTTGTTCTTTGTCCTATCTCTGGGCACCAGGGAAAAGAGCATTGCACCTTCACCCTGACAACACCACCTCAGGTATCTATAGACTTATAGCAAGATCCCCTCTCAGCATCCTATTTTCTTGACTAACAGCCCCAGTTCTCTCAGTCTTCCATTATTATTTGTTTGTAACAGATTAATCAATACAGCAAAGATTGACCCAAACACTTAGAAAATGTGATCTGGGAACACACTGAAGGAACTGTGTTTATTCTGAAAGTTATTAAATAATAATTCTAAATTATTAGTGCAATTGTGGTCATATTAAAAAGAAGTAATTTTATTGGGATTTGATAAGAAACTCAGCTTTATTAAGGCTCTGTGAATAATTGCCCTGGGTGATTTATCTCACTTTTATAGTGCAGCAGCACACATATCTGCAATGTGTATTCTCATTATTAAAGACTGGTAGTACAAATATTTAAATATCTAATAATTGGAGACTTGACATTTACTAGAATGTAGGTTTGGGGAGGGCTTAATAATGCTTTTAATATAACTTGACAGTATAAAAAAAAAAAAAAAAAAGAGTACATTAATTCCATTATTGGGATGCCTTAAAGGCAAATTACAAAGCGATGCAACTTGGATTTGTGCCTTTCTTCCACCTTCTGAATCTGAACTCAATTGCTCAGTCAAATGTTAGCATTGCTCAAGTATTTAGGACAAAAAATGGGTATCAAATCCTAATAGGGTTTTGTTTCAGTATTATAACCAGCAGGTATTCCCATACTTGTTCAGTGATACCTATTTATTTTCCAAGGTACCAGGAGAGGTTGAGATGAAAGACTTGTGCCTACATCTTCACTTTCTCTCTAGGTAGGAATGAGAGGAAAGAGAAGACCTAAGAGAAGAAATCATTCTATTGTTGCCACAAGCATTGTTGGATCAATGCTGCAAAGTGCTTTACATCCTTTCTTCCATGGCAGCACTTCTTGTCCGTGTCCTTTCTTCCAGTGGCGGGAGCAGGAACAGGATAAGGAAGAGATGCCATCCATGCCTCTCTGGCTGCAGACTGCTGCCTGTGCTGCTTAAGCATTGAACCAACCCTGATTTTTATTTCATAAAGACACTTCTGCTTGGTTTCCTCAGGTACCTAGAATCATAGGATGTATCAGGTTGGAAGGGACTCTTGAAAGTTATCTTGTCCAACCCCCTTGCAGATATCAGGAGCATCCTAACTTGATTAGTTTGCTCAGGGCCCCACCAAGTTTGACCTTCAGTACCTCCAGCGATGGGGCTTCCTTTGCATCTCTGGACAACCTATTCTAGTACTTCATTACCTTCCTTGTGAAGAACTTCCTCCTAATGACCAGCTTTAGCAGTTCCTTTTCAGTTGCCAAGTATCTTTGCAGTTCAGTGACTTACAGCTGCTCATACAGACTGGTCCCAAATTGGAACAGATAAAACCACATCAGGATTATTTATGCTACTTTCCCCCTTTTAACTTCTGAGCTGAAGGTCTCTTATGGTGCTGCTCTTTAAAAGGGTAAGTATTGCCAAGCGACACCCTTAATGCTTTCTGACAATAGCCCTGCTTTTTGCCAATTTCTGCTGCCAATAGTAACGACTGTCTGTTAAAGCAAACAACTAATGAATGGCTCCAAGTGACCTTTTAGCAGCTACTGTCAACATTAACTACTCTACAGAATTTTCACCTTCCCATGGAATTGCCAGTGGTTCATTCGGAGTGTATCAAGGTGACTGACATAACTGACAATGGTCTATAAGGCATTCTGAGGGTCATTGCTACTGCAGCTGCCCTAGTTCTGCAGCTTGAGACCAACAGCTTCTAGGGACAGGAGAAGTATTTGCACGCAGATTTCTCACATAACAGACAACTAGGTGAATGGCAGCAAAATCAACAACCGTGGGGTTACCCAGGCAGGTTACCATACAGGCATCAAACGTGGCTCTCTGACCAAAGAATTCCACATGGGAAATACAACAGTTTTTTAATCTATTCTCAGAACATCTGAATCAGCTGCATTGTTTGGAGCAGGATGAATTCAGGTCCTTTCTGATATGTTCCTTCTGGTACTGCTGAGATGTAGGAATTAGCTTGTAATGTATGCTAAGTGTGTACTGCAGGACTGGCTTAGGCTTTGCAATGGGTGGTGGAGCACTGGGACAGGCTGCTCAGAGGTGCTGGAATCTCCATCTCTGGAGTCATTCTAAATTTGTCTGGATGCTCTTCTGTGCAACCTGATCTAGGTGAACCTGCTCTGGCAGGGAGGCTGGACTAGCTTGTCTCCAGGATGCCCTTCCAAGCCCTATCCTTCTGTGATCAACTAGGTCTTCTACTGACACTAATATGTGTTCACTTAAAATATTTTATTGTGTGATTTTTAATTGCAAACATATTCTTGATATTATTTGTTGGACTAAATATTTTTTTTGTTTTTGTGTTTGTTTGGGTTTTTTTTCCCCTGCTAAAGTAGACCAAAATGAGTTAATTGGTAAAAGTAGTGTGTGGAAATCCCATCAAAACCCAGAATATCAGCTGTTTGGCTGGTTATGCACATAAGAATTCAGAGTCATTGTTTTCTAAAGATCAGGAAATTCAAAATGGTGACAAGTGTCTGTGGATTATTTTAGTTAGTCCCAGAAATGTTTCTTTAGCTCATACTTTCCTTTTTCAGCCTGGATAGTTAAGTACCTGGCTTGTCAAATACTTCAATAAAGGAATTCCTGCAGACTAAAAAGTTAATATCAATTTTTCATTGTAAAGCTCTGTTTCTCCTCCAAATCCAAAGAAACACAATTATACTTGCAGAGTCTGATCTACTTGCTATCTACGTGCCTGACCTTAACAGAGGTGAGGAATATGATGGAGTTTTTATGCACTATGTGCAGACAGAATGGAAAAAAAGTTAAGAAGTATTTTTTATTAGTAGGATATTTTAACTACAGATAGTAAAGTGTTATGCTAGACTGGCTTCTTGGCAAATCGCTACAATGGACAGATGGTTTTTCATTATCTATTGTACAGAAATACAAGGCTTGCAACAGTATGTTTCCTATTGATGCTTATTCATCTGTGAGAGAGTAATTTTCAGGCTGCTTGTCCAGAAAACATTCTAAATCTTCCTTTGCATCAGCAGAACATCTGCTTAAACTAGGATTGTCAATGTCAATATTTTATTGCTAGTAAGCTTCAGGCTGTCTTAACATCTTCCCAAAGCCAAAGGAATGAGTATAAAATAGGATTTCAGGGCCGGGATCCAGGCTTTACTGTCTAGATGCATTCTTCGCTTGGTATGCGGTGTAAAATCTTACTCAATATCCGTTCTACTCCTGGTAACATATGGTCTCAACAATTAGCACAGAGGAAAACAATTTCTCTTTGCAACAGTTTACAGATAGTGGGAAGAAGATATGTTTCATTTAGATATTTGTGTAGCCAATATGTTTGATGGAAAGAAAAACAGTAAACAGTAAAAGGCCACTTTCTAAACATCTTAGTAGGATACATGCCTCAGTTAATTACTCTAAAGAGGGAGGCAGAGGATTTCACACCTAGGAGATTTAAACATTTTCCAAGAGGTATAATGCAGGCTGTGTTTCAAAGCCTTGGTATGGAAGTTGCAGTAGATAACAAGGTACAATTTTTCAGCAACTCTCATTTATTTCTTCTCTATTTTGCAGTTTGTAAATTGGTAGTAATTCAGTCTGGAAGGAGTAGGGAAAATAATGGGAAATGATGAGAACACGAGAATCAGGCAATCTGCTGAAATTTTGGGATTCAGAAGTTCAGGTAGTGGCTTCAAAATTATGAATGATAACTGTAGATGATTGTCTAAACCAGATCAGACTGAAGTCTTGCCCTAATTTCACCTTGACACTGCGTGTCGGTAGGTGTTGCTATTAAAGAAAAAAATCCTCCCTATCTGGATCTAAGCTTCTCTGTTGATTAAAATGATCTCTTCTACCTGTCTTGGTTCAGCATGGGCTTTTAATTGTGCTGTGAACTTTTCTTCTGTCCTAGCAGTTCAGTTATTTGCATCTTCCCTTTACAAAGAGCGTTGCTTTCCACATCTTAATTTGACCAAAGATCAGCTTGGAAGCAAAGGAATGAATCACATTCAATCACCCACACATTGCATTTTGGCACAAAGCGACCTTTTTTAGGCAATAGTTTTCAAACTTTCAAACAGAAAGAAACAACAACACAAAGCAGATGAATAAATGAGTGTTTTAATATATCACTTCACTGAAAACAAACACAAGGTTTCATTTCTAATACCTAATTTCCTGTGAAAATAAGTCTGTCTTTTTACACACAAAATGATTTTAGCTTATAGTGGTTGAAATCATGCATAGTGTGTGTGTACCTCTAATTTCATTAATCTTTAGAGAAACAAGGACTAGAAAGGGCAGGAATAAACATTTGATGCCATTTGCAAAAAGACACTATTATGGCAGTGCTTTGCTCATTTGCTGGACTGTAGTATGGCCAGGGACATAGACTTGGAAGGTGAAAGCAGAATTTTCATAGAAGGGATTTTATTATGAGCTATTTCAGCACACACTAATTTTTTTTTTACTCTAAAGTTAAGCATATGTAAATATTTTCTGTTACTCATTGTGGTACTAGTGGGCTGATGAAGCAGTTAAGTGAGGGTTATTGGTAAAGTAAATACACTACCTAATATTTTATCAAGCAGTTTTTGAAAACCTTCTGAAATCTAAATATTTTCTGACTCCTGAATGAGCCATGAGTTGAGGGCAAGCCTGTCAGCTGAAGCCTGTCCTAAACTCTTTAGCTGCTACTTCTTTATACCAAACAGAAATTCATTCTTGCATCTTGATAGAAGAGACAGAATCTACTGAAATAATCCTACATTATCCCAGATTTTAGCCTACCTCTAATTAAACTTCAAGGAACAACATGACATCCATCCCCACTGCATACAAGCTATCCCCTCCAGCCTTCCTTCTGACTAGTAGTAGCATGGATCTAGTTCACAGCAACAGATTTGCAACTTGATTTCTGTGTGGCACTGTTAGCAATAGGATTTTGATGCTAATTTGTGCAGTCTATAGGAGTTAGACTACTACTTTGTAATCTGTTCCAAATAATCATGAATAAACATACTTGAGGAGAAGAGCAGTGATAGTGCAGCTGAAGTTGTTTTGACCCTTGCTTCTAGGTGCTCACTGTAGGGGAGTTGGATGAGATGACCTCTAAGGGTCCACTCCAACCCAGTGCAATCTTTGAATGTGTGAATTATTCCTCTTTATATGGTTGCAATAAGGGTAACGTTGTACACACAGATGCATGCAGCATTTTCTTGATCAAACATGCATAGACAAATATGTAACTGAGTTCCTGCAAAGGTGGTTTTGCAGCCTAAAATCAGCCTCTCTTCCTAAAGAGAGGTTGGGTATTGGTTAGATTTGATCTTACCTCTGCTGAGGTCTGACTCTACGGATTGGCAGTAGGATAGCAGATTTGAATGCCAGTAGCTAGAATGATGAACTGACTGCCTTTCATTTATCAGTTAAGGAACAAAACCCTCCAAATCCTGAGGAATGGCAACCTCTTGTAAAATGAAAATTAAATCTATGCTCTGATCAAAGGCAGTATCAGTTGTTTTATTTTTCCTGCTGGAAGGCTGAAAGTTCCTTAGAAAGCCCTTTCTATCTATGGATTACAGCATGAGGAGATTAAATTGGTAGTTGCCATATGTGATTTAACATAGCTTTGAATGTTGTGATCCTCACAAAAGCATGCTGCAGAACTCATCATAAGCTGAACATTACAGAGACTTCCTAAATGAAGGTGGTAGTTATCCAGCAATTTCCTTCTGTGTTAATTGGAATAAACAGCTCATCAAGCCAACCTGAAATGTTAAGGTAATGACATTGCTCCTTATGGATGTCTTCTCAGCGTGGTGTGTATAGCCTGGTGGTTATTAGTACAGCAGATAACTGAGGTTTTTTGATGCTTTCTCCAGCTACTTGCTCGGCTGGAATCTTACAGATACATATTAATGTCAAGCACTATAGCACCATGAGAATGTCCCTGACAAATTAGCCTGCTGTGTCTGCATATAAAAGGAAGTCTATCAGCTGATTTCATCTTAGTTCTGTAATCTCAAATTTCTGGTTCTTTGCATCAGATTGTTCTGAAATGTAAGGATCTGAAGGCAGTGTTGGAGCAAATGAAAATTAATATGAGTTTTCTTTAGTGTAATGTGATTTTGCATCTCCCTTCTGTGATTTCATTTCTTGAATTCAGTCAGAAATATTGTAGTGTTTTTTTTTTTTTTTTCCCTCCTCTTCCTAGGACAGTATAAGATTTGGTTTGTCAAAACAAATTTTGCTATCTATGGAGGAAATAGGATGGTTTAGTGGAGAAAATGGAATAGTCTAGTGGTAGTGGTGGGATTGTGAGCTCTGGGTAAGCAGTTGGACTTGATCATCTCAAAGGCCTGGTCCAACCTCAACAGTTCAGTGATTCTAAAGTATTGTGGTGAGATTGCCAATGTTAACAGCTGTTACAAGCAGCATCTCATATATGTACTTAAAACTTAAATACCCATGGGATTTGAGTGTTGATGGGTCATGTGCCAAGTACATACACATGTAAGGAGGCTCAAAAATACATCAAGATCTTAATAACATGATAGAACTTACTGAACAAAACAATTACTTTTAAGAGGTGGAGATGTTGATTACTTTAAGAAGACTGGTACTAGAGCAGTCAAATGGAAACACCCTAAAAGTAAATAGGGATCTTAAATACTTCAATGTCTCACCCTACCTTTAAGTTGGTAGGGTCTTTCTTGGGACTTTAAACAGGACAAGTATTTTGTAATGGTTGTTAACTCTCGTTTGAGGTCTACTTTAGCTGAGCTAACTTTTTTTTCTCACTTTCCCTCCCCAATTCTCATCATTTATCTGAAAATTTGGATGACTGCTTCCATTTTTAGTAGTGTTTCACTCTCTTACAAACATTTGGACATAGTGGGTTTTATATATATATAATATTAATAATTTATATAATTAATTGATTCATTATCCATGAAATAATTAATATTAGAAATTCAAAGTTTTCATGACAGCTTTAAATCTGTGACAGAAATTCACTTTAATCTAGTGGAATTCAAAGCAGTAAGTTATCTTTGATGGAGATGGCTTTTTTTGAAGCCACTGTTTGCAGGGCAATTTTTATCAGTTAGCTTAAAGAGCTACTCAAAGACATTAAAAACAAAAAAAGAACTGCTTCAAAAGGATGGCTTTTGGACTTCCCCAGAAAAACAAGAGTAAATGATAGTGTTGATTTAAGAAGCTAAAGCAAACAGTGCTGTGATCTTAAGAAGTTAAGTCTAAAATCTGCTTTTCTGCTTGTAGCTGCTCTGTAGAACTCTCCACAATGTACGTCACAAGGCAGAACTGTAACAGGATAAGAATGACACTTTTTTCCTACCATTTTTGGTTTATTTCTTTGCACCTGAATCCACTTTCCTGACTCTCTCTGTCCCTTCTTTACTGCAGCTCTGCAAGCTACCTGAGCAAATGGATAACTATGGGTCATTAAGATGAATGGGACTGGGAAATGATTAAGTGCCTTCCGGAATCAGAGTCTTTGGTCTGATTGTGCAGTATGTGGAGACAGCTTCATAACTGTTTAGAGAAAATGTGTTTCAAGAAAAACAATCAGCTTCCACCCATCTGCTCACTCTATTTTGCATATGAAAAGGAGAAAAGTAATTTCTTGCCTTGAGAACCACTCTTTGTGTTGAAAAATGGATGAGATTGCTCCACTGAACAGCGTGTTAGTTAGAGGTTTGCCTAGTTGCAAAGTACCCATGTTGCTTTACTGGCACAACTTTAACTGGGCAGTGTACATCCCAAGTTTGCAAGGAAGGATGGTCAGCTGGAGGATCTGCAGAAGGGGAAGAAGTGCTCAGTTGCAGAAAGCATTCGTTTGGCTGTTTGGTTGCTTTGTTTTGGTGTTGTGTTTTGTTTTGTTGTTTTTTGTGGGGTTTTTTGTTTTGTTTTTTAAACAGCCAGAATCAGAAGAGAATCAATGTTTTGCCAGTTGCCGTCCTGCATTGGAGTGCTGTTATCTTAGATGCACAATAATCATTTCATGCATAATTGTCATAAATTTGTTGATCTTCACAGTGCCCAGCTCTTCTTTATCATTCTCATTAAATGTTTATCATTGGTGTTTAGAGTTTATTGTTAATGATTGTGACTTTTTATCTGTCTGTAGAGAAACAGCTACAATTATTTAAACTGCTGTGTTAGCTTATTCTACATCTGTGGTCAGGGGAAATAGAATTTGAAAAGAGACATTAAACTTACATATGGGAAGAAATCTACACTTGATTTTTTTACAGTAGCAGGAAAGGCAGCAACTGTTCTTCGACATGAATGATTGCAATTGAGTTTTAATTGTGCCTGAGTTTTCATAATATGAAGTAATAAAAACTTTGTTTACATCTGGAATTTTTTTTCCCTGATGTTGACTTAGGGAAGAAAAAAAAAAATAAATCACAGAATCAGAGAATGTTAGGGATTGGAAGGGGCCTCAAAAGCTCATCCATTCCAACCCCTCTACCAGAGCTGGATCACCTATACCAGATTGTGTCCAAGTGTTCCTTCTCCAGAGAGGGAGATTCCACAACTAGTATGTTTATGTTCTATAATCCTTCCTCTAGCAAAGCTTCAGTGTTAATGGGCAGTCTGAAAACTGTTTAGATGAGTTGTGATACAAGAAATCCCCAGCAAAAGATACCAGCTTTTAGTTTAGTGAGGTTTTCTGCAACATAGCTTTCTGTTCAGCAAGAGATTAGGTTAGCAGACAAAGCATTTTTGGTAGGAAGGAACGCATTTGGATTCTGGCTGATATGTACAACCGCAAAGAGAGCACAAAGCAGCTGATGGGGACAGTGCTGGGATAGTCTTTAAATTGATTTACTGTTGTAGTTCAAATAGGAGAACAAGATTTGGGCCTGCTGACTGTCATGGAGTCTACTCTTAAGGGAGGTTCTGCTTTAAAGAGTAACTCTGTCATTGTTCTTAGAAAAAGGAGCCTTTGGGTTTTGCAGCAGTTGTTAACAAGAGGGCAGATTACTCATTCCTTAAGAATAATGCTCTTAGTTTTTCCATCACACAAACAATAGTTTCCTATTTCAAGTTAGAAACATAAATATGAATACTGGAAGTGACAGTACAGGGAATGGAAGAGTGGGACAGAAGTACCATTCCAACAAATGATGTCACCTTTAGGAATCTTTTGTTCTATAAACATAGAAATGGAGTAAGCACTGCAGGATAGGGCAGGCAGATCCAGCGTGTATCTGCAGTGATAAATGAATTTGCATTCACAATGGAGTGACAGACAAGGGAGTGCAGTCAGTCTTGACAGGGATTTACTGATAGAAAGCCCTCTGCTATAAATAGAAATCAATGCATCTAGGTGCCCAACTTTTTATAACGATGTGGAACGTGGACCAGAAGCTGATACTGATGTCTTGGAAACTAGTAGTCATAGAAATAATAAGAGCTGGGGTTATGTTTATTTCTAAAGATATTCTAGAGGAAAGTAAGAAGGGATTTTACAGGCCCATGGAGTCCTGTAAGGGCATTCTTAAATCTCAGTTTCAATCAACACCTGTTTCTCTTAGCAAGCTTAGTTGGGAAGAGGAACATGTTGATGTCCTCACACACTCATTGGAGCACTGGCACTACACAAGCAAAACTCCTGTGTCAGGTTCTGGGGTCTGTCTTTGTTTATAGTGTCTGTGTTCCTGACTCTGAGAAGCAGCTGGTTTTATGCAGCTCCTCATCTCAAGCAGGGAGTATGACAGAGTTTGTTTTTGCTTTTGTTTGGCTGTTTAAAAAGAATGATTAAAAATAAATGATCCCAAAGGCAGACTTTACAGCCTTTCCTTTTGCATTTTTAATGTTAATTGACCAGTTTCAATATGAATGAAGAGTTACTCTCAGATAAATACAAGGTCACATTTTCTGTGAGGGTAAAGTTCCTCATCTAGTCTGTGCTACCTCTGTGGGGAAGGAGTAAGCTGAGCTTTCTACTTGCTTGTCCTCCCCAGTCAGTATCAGGAGACAGACAGCCTTATCCTCTCAGGTACCTTTTAGTTCTCTGTTAGTGATTGTATTTAATCTCCTGTTTTCCTCCATGCTTTTTTAAACTGGCTCCCTCTTGTTATCGTGTTTCAGAAGGGTCTTGTCTACACCACTTCAGGACTTTTTGGCTTAGCTCTATTTTAGTTAGCATTAAAATGTCAGTTCCAGCTCCAGTGTTCCTATGACACCAGTCTTCCTCATCCCTTACTAATTGTTGGAAAAAAATGTGTACCGTTTCCACCACGATCTTTTTTTACATACCTGCAAGGTGATTTAATCACCTTTCAAATCCTTTCCCACAAGTCTCTGGTGATTTATCCAAAAGAAGCTGTGTCAATGACTTGTCCTTTGAGGCCGCATCCCATCGCTGTCACCACTGCCGTCCTCTTTCCTGGTGCTTTCTAATGCTTATTTATTCCTTGACTTCAATTTCAGACTGCAGACTCTACAGTGGGGACAATTTTTTTCTGTGGGTTTTTACAATATAGAGTCCAGCTAGATACTGGGGCTAGACTAAAGCAGTCCTTCCAGTAAAACAAAACAGGGAAACTGAAGAGCTCTGTTGCAGCTGTGCTCAGGGGGTCATTAGTAGCTGCAGCAGTACTTAAGACCTACCTATCAGATTCATTTGTATGGTTGTGACAATTTCATGACCTTCAACCCATAACTATGTGTTATAGAACTGATTCTGCTCATGCTCTGCTATTTAAATATTGCAGAAATAGTTCAGAACATTCCTGAGACAGAGGAAAATTTCCTCATAAGCATAAAACACTTAACCATTTCTTTATGGCCCTGGGAATCAGATGATACAGACCTCCCTGTAAGTGAAGACACATTTTCCCATGCCGTATGCAAAACACTTTGCATTCAGATATCTTGAAGGGGTGTGGAAATTTTACTGAGATCTAAAGGCTCTTAAAGGCCTTCCCGAGAGTTGCACAGATGCTTTGCATTTGTACTGCTGCATTTCTCTTTGTTTCCAGACTCAAAGATTGTGACATTGCTCAAAAGATTTCTGACTGTTGTGCTTTGGGTTTGATGACTGACCACAGTAACTGTATCATTTGGTATTTTAGATTAGATTTAGAGCATGTTAAAGCATGCTAGTGGGGTGTAATTCCTTCCACATAAAGTCTGGTTAAACTTAATGTGCTATAAACTGCACTGCTGTCCTTTGTAAGTCACAAGTTGTGTGGTAGAGAGTATTAAAAAAACTTCATTTGATCCTGGCTGTTGGGTCTTTGGGGAGGACAAATAGCAGGGGATTAAAAGAAAGTGTACTGTAAGAATTTGGCAGGAAAATCTGTAACAAAAGGATTAAGTAACTGTCCGTGGTGAAGGAGAAGCAAGTGAATGTGTCTTTTGGATTGAAAGACAGAAGAGGTTTTAATGTAATTTTATTCATTGGGACCTAGAAGGTCAGCTTGTACAAGTTCAACATAAAATGTGGTGTGACTGGAAAGTAATACTAACACTATTGAATTGCTTCCATTTCTTGTCCCATTGCTGCTTGCTTTTTGCAAGAGAATTTGGACTGTTTTGTCTTCTCCAGATAAATGCAGAGCAGGCTACTAAACTTCCAGATCTCCTGAAGTGTCTAAGCCCTTCTGTGCATGCAATCCACTGTTACCTACAGGGAGATTTCTTAAAACTCTCAGCAAGACAACATAAACCCACTCTGTATACTGCCAAATGGCAAATGCTTCTAAATTGAAAGAAGGACTATGAATGGACAGTGAGGCAGGACCCTGCACTTGCGAGTATTCAGACTAGTTTAAAATATTTGCTATTCCAATCTGTTGATAATTGAGCATGAAACTGAGTTCTGGTTTAGCTGACAAAGCATGCAGTGGCACTGTCAGATGGAAAAATCATCAAAGGACTTACTCAACCATTTTACCATGATCTTCAAATAATCTCTTACATTAAAAATATTTGGAATATGTTGATAAGTACTTTGTAGTTTAAACAGTATTCTGATTATTTACTATCAACTAATGAGGACTTTGAAGGCACTTGGGGCATGGCAGAGATAATTGTTTTATTGGGCTGTGAAAGTACAACGCAAGAAATGGTTGCTGAAATCTGATTTATTCTTTTTTTTTCCTCGATCCATCTTTAATTATGTGTTACAGAAAAGCATCACAGCCACTCTAAGCTATAATAAAAGGCATTCCTCAATTTGCTTCTAGCAGCTTCCACATTCTAAATGTACTGTTCCCAGTGAATGCAGGTCTTAGTCTACATTACAGTTTTATAACTGAGTGGCAAAGTTGTCACTGTCTTGTAGTGCGAGAAAGAGGTGTTTGAGGCCAGGCTGGATGAGGCTCTGGCCAGCCTGATCTAGGGGAGGGTGTCTCTGCCCATGGCAGCAGGGTTGGAACTAGATGAACCTTGCGGTCCCTTCCAACCCTGACTGATTCTATGAAAGTCGTACGAGTCCTGCTTCAAGTTTGTAAAGGAACATTTACAAGTCTGAGTGTGCTTAAGTAATGTGCTTATTATAAATAACAATCTGAGAGATATTTAATACAGTTTTGGAGCTAGTTACTAAAATCCTAATTCCTCAAGCTTTGCTTATCTAATCAAGAAATAGATTTTAACCTTTTTAATCTTTGTGCCCTTTTAACATTAAAGAAATTCAGTCTTTAAATATGACAAATCCAAGACAATTTTTGGGCAACAAACAGAGAAAAAAACCCAAAAAGTTAAGTTATTGCTACAGGATTTGTGGCAGCTACTTCTGAGAGCTGTTTTTATGTTGTGAGCTATTTTATAATTAGCCCACAGTCTTCTGTGTTTCACAGGGCTCACATATCCATCATAAAATCTCCAACTGTCACTAACTACTATCAACTTTGTGTCTGCTTCTGTGTTAAATCAATACCTGAGGATCACTCAGATAGTCAAAGAGATTCCCCCCATCCCACTCCTTGGTTGGGATGCTCTACAGGCAGCTATAATGAGCTCATCAGAATGCTCTAGACCACCAAGGATGATCGATATTAATTTCATTATATACTGCAAAGATGTCTTTGAGCCCTCATTCCATGGATCCCTGCTGTCTGTGGTGTGCTCTTCTGCTCTCTGTTATCTCTCTGCTGGGAAATTCTCTTTCCACTGACTTTTTCTTTACTTTTGTTTTGTTATGTTTGTTTGTTTTTCTTTTCAGATTTTCACGTGCACAAATGCAGTTAATGCCCTTCTCCAAACCGGAGAACTGAGAAATCACACAAATAGGGCAGAAATGTTTCTGCCTGACTTTGCTCTGGAAGAAATACACTTTTTTCTTATTTCATACTGTCTTGGACAAAGACACAACTCTTCATGAGTGGTAGATACAGAGCTGTGAATTTTAATCACCTGAGCCCTATGAAAATCAAATTACTTGTCAAGAAGTTTAGTAGTCTTTTTTTCAGATCAGTTCTAAAATGTTTTGAAACTGCCACCTAATAGGCCATGAAGCACAAGCAGTGTTAGAAGGAACTCCCAAAGTAGCTATGGTGAGAGCAGTTTCTCTTCAACCATGTAACACTGCTCTAGAAAAAGGCATCCCTACATCCCAGCCTGGCTGTCCAAATCAAACCCCAGTCTGCTTCCCCTCTGTACTTATGGAGCTGACCTGGACAGAAATACAATGAGGTAGGCAGCGTTTTCAGGGAAAACCCCCAGCCTAAAGGCTACACAAACCACTTCAAAGCCTATTTGTGTGCCTGTAAAACATCTGGTTTCTGATCTTGCCTTCAGCTCCCAGCTCTGGGACCTCTGTTTAGAGGAGCACCTGCCCTTACTCCAGCAGTGTGACCATGCTGGGCTGTCCCAGCTGCCCTCAGCATCCTACTGCAGGAGCGAAGTGAATGCCAGCTCTTGTGATGAACTCCTCTTTAGTCCCTGCTTGGCAAAGGGCAGTGGGAGATGCCCTCTGAGGTGTAAAGGCTCACTGCTGTCCTGGAAGGTACTGCTGGGGCTAAAACCAGAGCCCTAAAGGTACAACCCTTGGAACCTCTGCAGTAGCTGATGCAGAGAAGGTAATCTGCTTTCATTGATTCAGATCCAGCAAATGCTGCAAAAATAAAGAGAAGTGGCATTTTCTGTGTGATGCTGGGAACTGTGGAGTTGATGGATTGGTTTCGTTGTTGCTGTTTTTGTCTGAATTTTAGCAGACACTATTTGAGTGTTGGCAGGAACCATGTAAAAGAAAACCTTTTGTGAACAATTAGGAACATGCAGAAGCAATCTACGTAGTGTGCTGAGGATTATGGTAATGTGGCTGAGATTTGATTTGCAGAACCCACTGAAATACAAGGGTTAATTGTCTGTGGAACTGTGGCATGTGGGTTAATTTGAACAGATTAGATTACCATGATTAGCGGTGCCTGGGGAACAGTGTAAAATGATTCACCATTTAAACTGGCTTGCTGCTGCTAGAAAGATAACAGCCTGTGCAGAAAAATCAAATGATCATTGCTGAGGAAAAAGAATTTGAGTGTCAGGTTTGAGGGAGTGGGTGTGTGGTTCTTTTATATATCTAATTCTACCCAACTAAAATGATTTACAGATTTGTTCTGAAAAAGCACCTCAACAATAACCCTGAGGCATAGAGAGCTGGAACATCTGGAATATCCCGTTTTAAACCAGGGGTTTAAAATGTTGCAGGTAGTCTATTTTTCTTAATAATTGTGCCCAAACTAGAGGGACATAATTTGAAATAAATCATCATCATCATAATTACTTAGGGTAGCAAATGCTGAAAAGTAACGGAGAGTTTATTTTTCATCATAAATTCTTGGAAATGGAAGAATATTTCTGAGAAGCAGGACTGTTTCTAGTCTGTCTTTTCACACAACTACAGTCATTCCAACAAGCTCCGTATAGCAGGGTTTTCCACAGTTTCCAGTTTTTATCTGAAGTAAATTCATTGAAAATTACTGTCTATAGTATGAGTATGAGCAGCTGTATTAACTGTAGCCATATGTTATGTGGACACTCTGTGTGCATCTTCTTACTTGTCAGTGCTTAAATCCTGTCTTTCAAAGCTAGCCCTTGCCACTACTCTTACCTCTTAGTCATACCCACTGAGGATCATTCGCAAGATTTAATCAAATCATTTTTTGCTATGCAGAAAGTAAAAATGGATATTGTCATTAGATCAACTCTTGGAACACATACCACTAGTAATTGCTTTACATGTGTCTTACTGGTAGTGTGATTATATAAATTAATTGCTAATCATTAAACTGTATATAATGTCTTATTAGCTGTGCAGTTTGTTCAAATAATTGCTCTAGAAATTTCATTTTCAATTTAATTTTCAATTTAATTTTCAATTTAATTTTCAATTTCATTTTCAATTTCATTTTCAATTATTTCAATTTAAAATTGCTCTTACTAATAATTATGTATTAAAATCTGGGCTACATACGCTTTATGATTAGCAGTCCCCAGTGATCAATCAGGATTCACTCAACGAATAATCTAATAAATCTGTACTGCGTAACCAGTTGTCCAATGCTTAGAGCAAGGGAAACAAGCTATGTGGCACTCTGCCTTACCAGACAGTGATTAGAGTGAATTTCCCTCCTCATTTGATTCAGAATATGCATACAAACCAATCAAGCACTGGTGCCTGTAAGGCTGGGTGAATTATTCATGAAAACTTAACTCCAGTTCATCTGAGAAGGGCTTATGGTGCTGCTTGGAGTTTGACAAGGTGTGAGACAAGTCAAAACTATGTTCTTTATCTAGTCAAACTTTCCTACCTGTCCTATTTATTCAGCACAAAAGAAGTGTGGCATCCATCTGAACCTGTTCTGTAATGTGCCTTCCTGTCGTATGGCTTCGGACTGAGGCGGTTTGTGAGCTTATAACTTATCACTAAGTAATCTGAGGAGGTTTTTGGTAAAGATATAGACACCTTTTCTCCTGCTACTTACACTTTGTTTCCTGATTGTATGCAATGTTACTTGGTGATGAGCAGCTGTTTATTCTATCAAAATCCTGGCTGAATAAATTATTTTTATTAACATTATGTGTATCAAAACATTGTAGTCATTCAGATAGTTAAAGGAGTACTCATTGTCTCCCTCTCTACTAATGTTGTTATGAGTTGGAGTTGCTTACAAGATTCAGACATCAAAATATTTTTTTATCAATCTAAATATGCTGAAAGAGCACAAGATTGTAAGAGTTTTTCCATAAGGTATTCCTTGCTAAAATAGCTCAGGTTGCATTTTGTTTGTTCTTGCTACTGTTTTGAGTAATTCAGAGATTCTAAGACATGCTAGAGACAATTAAATATTTATACTCCCAAAAGTGAATTTTTAAAGAACATTTTCTATTCAGAGGAATCAGAT
Source organism: Ramphastos sulfuratus (assembly GCA_013399055.1). Taxonomy (NCBI): domain Eukaryota; kingdom Metazoa; phylum Chordata; class Aves; order Piciformes; family Ramphastidae; genus Ramphastos; species Ramphastos sulfuratus. Next base: position 115,775 of record WBNM01011263.1, on the reverse strand, counting down.
ATGCTTTGGCTTTATGGCTTGTTGTAGAGGTTATAAGATGCATCTTTTCTTCATTGGGGGAAAAAAAAAAGGGATGTTTTTGTGTATAGCTTATTCTGAAAAAGCAATAGGCAACCTGAGTATAACATTTTATGTTCTTCCAGATTTCTGCTTTTAAGTCCTAGTACTTGTAATAATTTCCATTTTGTTTTCTATTAGGCCTGAAACTGGAAACTGAATAAAATGTAATAACCCCCTAGACTTTTTTCACTGTTTTTGGAATTGCAACAGAAGTCTGGCTATTACCACTTCAAATAGAAATAAAGTACAACCTCTGCTCTTCAGCAAGTACTCAACTGGAACTTTTGCAAGTGGAATACCATAAGTGAAACACCTAGCTGCTGACTTGACTGCTTTTGTTACAGACTGCTGCTTTTATGAGTCAGTTTTGTCCTTCTGCCTTTTGTTGTGTGATTTTTATGGACTTTATGGAAAAAGAAGTACTTGTCCTTTTGCCTGGGAGGTCCAGCGGGTCAACTGGAGCAGGAGCAGTATCCTGGAAAACTGGCTGCTGTGTAGCTGTGGCTTCATTGTAGGCTGTTCAGACAGTCATAGAAACATATCCAGAATGTAAAGGGTGTTTTATTTTCGTTTGCAGTGCCCTCTTGGTCCTCCAGAAGTCTCAAGCAGAAACGTGGAAGTCTAATGAACTACAGAAGCCCAGTTGTTAACATGAAGAGAGGTAAGATTAGCATTTGCCAAGAGCAAGTATAATAGAAATACTATGATAAAGAACAACATCTGTACCTGCATCTGGGCACGGTGGGTTCTTTCTCCTTAGATTTTCTCATGTCTGTTGGAGCACCTGCAGATTCATAACATTCAGCCACTTGCCATATAATCCTGACTTATTAGTGTCAGTTAATGGTGAGATTCTGTGCTGGATGAGGAGCTTGTACCTGTCTTCCCTCTAAATGAACTTGTTAGGACTTTATTGAAGTGTCTTCTTGGGGAAGATGTCACATAATTGTTTATTTCATTCACATTATTAACACTTCTAACATTCACTACTTTGGGTAATAAAGCCTGCAGTGAGAAGCTCGTAAAAACAGGAATTTTAGAGTAGGAGCTCAGGCTTTACAGTTTTATACTTTGCCTTGTGATTTACACCTGTGCAAATGGACTGTAAAGCTACTACCCTGACAGGAGGACAGGATTTTCCCTCTTTGCAAAGGCAGAAATCACTGTGGCAGTAAAGGTCGGGGCCAGAGGGGCACATTCATCACTGGAGGAGTTCTGTTTACTCAGAGGGAGTTTTGAGTCTCTACTATCTTTCAATGAGCCTGAAACATCAGAGGATGTTTTAAAAGAACAAACCCCATGATAGAATTAGAGTTTAGATGAATACTACTGAAGTTGCATTAAGGATGAATTTGATGGAGTCCTTTTGTGTCTCTCTTGTTTTTATTAACTTGAATATCATTAAATATTACTAAGGGTCCCAGGTTGTGATCTGACAGCTTGTTCCTCATGAGTTGCTGGATTGCTGACATTCAGGGCATTGTCAGCTGCAGCACTGAATCTCAGGCAGGCAGGAGCTCTCGTGGGACCCCTCTGTGAGAATTTTGGTGTATAGCTCTTAACTCCTTTTTGCCAGTAGTACTTTACTGAATTTCATCCTTCTCTGTAGTCAGCTAAAACAAACTCCTGTAGTGGTCCTAGAGTGGTAGTTGTAAAAGACATTGAGGTTGTGAAGATCCTGAATAATTTGCTTTTCCAGCCAGCTTTTAATGTATTCCCCCTGCAAATCAATTAAAGTATCATAGAGCTCAATTACTTGTCCATAAAATGGAAAGGATCCTTCCCATAAATCAAATAATTGCTGCTCAGAACTGTGAAATTAGGGCAACAAGAACCCTGGTGATACAGTAGATAAATACTGTTGTAAAAACACCCTCTCATCTCTCTTAGGGTATTTTAAATTCACAGCAAATCTCAGTAAAGAGGGTAGAGTGCTGATGTACATCAAAATAACAGAGTTTGGGTGAGAAATTAGCCTCAGAGTGCTCTCCCTTTCAGGCTCATCTTGACCACCTACCACATGTAGCAGTGAAAACGTTGGTTTGTGTTTGTAGAAAACAAACTGCAATCATTTAGATACACTGCCATGTATTATGCAATTTCTGTAAGTCAGTTCCTTCAGGAACTTGTAATTAGGATGAGGTCTGCTCCAAACCCTTTGAGTTGTCTTGTACAAAAATAAAGAGACTCCATTTAACTTTTCCTGGACTTTTTTTTTAATTATTATTATTATTTTAATTTTCTTTATAGTCTGAAGGATGAATCAAGCAGCTGTAGGGGTGCCATCAGCCAGGCAAAATGTAATCATTTGAATATTCTTAATTGGGGTTCTAATTTTAATAGGCTTGCAGCATAGTGGAGAAGATTAGATGTTTATGGGCACTGGGGGAGGGGAGAAATAATTGCAAAGGCTCTAAAAACTGACATCACAGTAAACTGTTCTTTCAGTTATGTCTTCAGGGACTAATTTAAATCCAAAAATGTTAAAAGGAAATCGCTACACAAACAGAAGTTCAAACTGAATGAAACCAGACGTAGGGGGGTATGGCAAATTCCTTGATCAAAGGAAAGGGAGAAAAATGAAATGAATGTGGTGAGGCTCTGAATTCTCATTTCAGAAATATTCATTCTTTAAATATAGGAAAAAAATCTAGAGCTTTGTATTTTCTGCAGTGTCTTTTGTTTTACAAAAGTGTATTAAAACACGTTATAGTCAAAATATAGTAGTAAAATCTTGTCATAAAAAGATGCATTTAGATTTAGATGCTAGACAAAATTCAAAGTTCTAATGAGGATTATTAGAGAGTGAAGAATACACTGGAAAGGTTGTCTTTGATATCTCTCTAGCACTACATTTATTAAAAACTCTTTGCATGCCACAACAGGATTAAGATCTTTGTGCTCAAATGATGTCCTGTGATAGCCTTTTCCATGGCAAGACAGTCAGAGTCCACTCTCACAAAGTAACTGGGGGGTTGTATTTTGAAGGCAATGGGAAATAGGACATTGATTTTTGTTTATTTGTCTTGATACTCCTTTTGGAATTTCATTTCTACCTTCCAGAAAGCAGTAGAGAATTCAGAAGTAGAGGCCTGCTTCAGGGTAGCTAATAACCTGCTGATCCAGGCAACCTGCTGGAGCTGAATGATGGAGAATCAGATCTGAATTGGATAGAAAGTCTCAAATGTTAATTGGTGACAGCTCAGGTGAAGGCCTTTTTGTCTCATCTATCAGCTATGTTCAAACAGCAACTTTTTTTCAGCTGTCCTCTTGCTTCCCTCCCATCAAGTACTGCTTTAGAATGGCATAACTCCGCCTTCTCTGTTGGAGCCAAATGCAAGACCTGCATTACCTTCCTGGGTAAATCTTGGGGTAGCTGTTCTTTGTGATCTTCAGTGATGTCCTTCACCCGGCAACCTTAAAGCATAGTTGTAGAGAGGGAGATGAGGCCAAATGCTTTGGGTATTTCTGTTTGCTTGCAGCACTAGGAACGCACTTTGCAGAGTGCATCTTTCAAATGCCTCTTCCTGTTGTGTTTTTCCACACCTTGGAGGATTCTCAACCAATTGACGACGTAACTCAACATGCTCCAATGCTTTGACAATATAATCTGTCTGCCAAAATTCCAGAAGGCATAATAATGGAAATTTATGATGCCTTTTATGAACAATTTAAAATGATACAAGTATGTAAAACCATTTACAAAAGCCTAAATTCCTAAGTTAAGTTCCAAGATTACAATTTTTAAGGGCTCACATATTCCAGTTTCTGAGACATCTGGGGGTTAATTTCTCCTTTACTTTTGTGTCACAAAGTCACACTCAGTGGAACTGTTTCTGCATTTAGGGAAATCTCTCTCTCTTGGGTTTTAATTTTGAGCTCAAGGTCTTCAAACAATATTAGTGAGAGCAGTAGTAACTGAAAAGATTTCTAAATCTGAAAGAAAGCATAACTAACATAATGCATTAAGGTGGTGTTTCTGGACCAGCTTTAGCAAAGTGATTAACCTTTCCCAGTGTTTTAATGGGGCTTTTGTCTCGACACAGAATTGCTTTCACTCTGGAACAGTTTGGAATATTCAGCACCTGCAAATACAGTTTACCAGAGAAAGCAAGAGCAAGATTTCCAGAGATTTAATTCTTGAAGTTCATTGCAACCTGAGCTATGTGACTAAACCCTTAGTAATGTCAGGAAATGTTAGATTCTAAGGAGTCAAGGATCAGCTTTTGAGCTGGTTCTGTTACTCTGGTACGGATTTTTGTGCAAATACTGAGCATAAGTTATGTGCCATCTGCAACAAGAGAGCCTCACAAGGTTTAAAGATAGGGTTTGAGACTGTTTCAATCTTGAATATAATCCCAAGCTATTTTTTATCAAGTCCCTATAGATTGAAGCCTCTTTGAGACTAATTATATCATGTACCGGGGATTAGAATAAATGGGGAAAGTATGTGAGAGTTTGGCAGAGAAAATGATGGCCTTTCAGTAAAGTAGCTGCCAGTCCAGATCTTGTCAGACATTATAAACGATAGACTAATTTTTGCTGGAATTTTTCACACACACAAGATGTTTACAGCTAGGCTCTCTTTCTTAGGTATTTCTGTACCAGAAGATGGAGCCGGAGAGCCTGCGTTCAAAATACCAGCAGCACTCCAAAGTTACTTCTAGTAGGGCTCACCTGGGATTGAATAAGCAAAATTGTGTTTGCAGCTGCTTCACCATATCATAGCCTTGTGGCCTTTAACACTTAATAAATCCAAGAATAAAATCAGAAGCTAATCCAAGTTAACTTAATGTTACTCATGTACTAATACATGTTTCAATGAGGAACATCCATAAAATAATATGTTTACTTTTTTTCCCCCTAAGAAATACATATAAACTAATTTTAAATGCTACTGGGAGACATCTCAAAGGTTAGCTGACTGGAGTTACGTGTGTATAAGATTATTCATGTCTAAATATTTGCATAGTCATGGATTTTTAAATTTTTTTTTTTTTTTTCAATTGAATTGTGAAAAGTAAGGGATGTGATTCTGCCAAAGAAGGGGCATCTTGTTCTAGTGCCTCACCACCCTCCCTGGAAACAATTTCTTCCTGATCTCCAGTCTAAATCTGCCCTCCTCAAGCTTCAAGCTTCAGTCCATTTCCTGTTGTCCTGTCACTACAAGTCCCTGTACAAAGTTCCTCCTCCTTCCAGAAGACCTTCATCTTCTGCAGTAAAACAAGGCCTTGCAAAGCTGAAGTTGCTGCTGGGGTAATAGCTATTCAATCTCTCCTTTAGGAAACACCTCTGTGTTTGACCACCCTTGCCTTCTTTTCATTGTAGCTGCTGCCCATGACCAATAAAGCATCAGTGGTTCCAGCGTTGCCGTTTGGTAGCTGTTTCCAAGGTGTGAGTCTGATCCACTGATGTGTTGCTGCAGACTTTTGAAACAACTGCTTTGAAATCAGTAGAGTTAGCAGGCTATGGAAGTGGGGTAACACAGTGATGTATCAGCTCAAACCTGAAGAGGCACAGACTACAATCAGCAGAACTTCTGTTGCACATCGCTCTTCAATAATTTGTGATATTAAAACCAGCTCAGTTTCTTGCAGAATTGTTTCATAAATGGATGTAGCTGAGAAAGGGGCTGAAGGAGGAAGGACTCTTAGCTGACAACACTGAGTATGATAAGCAGTGTTCATAAAGAATGAAACATGGAAACCTTATCCATAAAACTTTATGTCTTAATATTTTTCTGGTAACATTTTGTATATCAGCTATTTCACAGCACACTGAACGCTCTCTGAGATATAAAGAGCTGCACCTTACTAAAGGACAAATCATATTTATGTTGGTCATATTCTGAAACCAGTCATTATATGAAATAACTAAAATTTGTGAGTCCCTTCACAGAATGGCTTGAATGACAGACATTCCACTGCATGCTCTGTTATTTCATGAGGTGCCTGAGTAGTTCAGGCATTTCTTGAAATGGCTATTACATTGCTATTGCACTCATCTGAATTATTGATAGCAACCTTCTAATGCATGTTTGTGGGGTGTTGGGTTTTGGGGGGTTTGGATGTGTGGGTTTTTTGTTTGTTTGTTTGTTTGTTTTTGTTAAAAGGAAATCTTTCCACATCAAAGAACCAACCTCAGGAACTTCTTTTCAGCAAGTCAATGACAGAGCATTGAAGAGGATCTTACACATATATTTGTGTGTTCCACTTTACTGTCCTGGATTTTCTAGGGACTTTTTCTACTCACTATTTTCTTCAGTAGTCCTGGTTATTTATCTCTTTGGTCATTTGTCTCCTGTTCATTTGTGACTGAAGGGCAAATGTTTCTGTGGTAGTAGTGTTCAGCTCCTGCCCTCAGTATCTCTGGTTTCTTTTTAGAAAGATTTTCTTCTTTTAGAAAGATTCATTTTAACCTACAGGCAGTTGTTTCACATTTTGTTGCTAAGGTCTCAGGCTTACACCCTTGCTTGTTAAATGATTCATTCCAGAGTGAGTCAGAGGTCCTGTGAATCATGTCATGGTCTAGACTGCTCCAGAGGAAGCTGTGATGAGCACAGGTTTCTAGATCTGACAGCTTTGACCTTGAGAGGAATTAGTTTTACCCACTTTCTCAGGCACATTCCCAAGACTTCACAGGTTCCACAAATGCCTGCGGTTGTGACTCTCTTGCTCTCTGAAGCAAACTTGTGGGTACTGCCTTTGTCCTAGCTGGAGTCTGTTTAGCCAAGAAACTTCATCAGCTCTGCACTAAGGCCATCATGATATCAGGCTTTCATCTTCTCACACATCAGCCATCCCCACCACTCATTCTCAGATGAAATAGAGACTCTTCCCTGTCCAGAAGGGATCTGTGCACTTCACAGTTCCCACAGATGTAGGACTGTGATCCAGAAACGTGCCCACTTTTGCAGTTGCCAGTGGCAACCTGCCACTCTTTTAGCAAGTAAAACACAAGCCTTCCTAAAAATCTAGTCTAGTTGCTTGTCTACTTACATTTATTTCTAAATAAATATTAGATTTGTATACTGTTTCCATCTGTATATCTGATTCTTCCTGCATTGTTAGATTCCACATTAAGCCCAGAGTGTGATTATCAACAGAAAACAAGTCGTCATTGATGCTCAGCTGTAGTAGACCATTTCTCTTGATCTTCTAAAGTGTTCAGCAGGACCATGCAGTCTTTATATGTAGTGGACTCTTGGGTAAATCAGAAGGCTTGGCATGTAGAAACAGCAGAGTAGTGCAGATTTACTTGGTAGGTCTGTGATTTACATCTGCTTCTGCTTGACTCCCTATCCCGCCTGCGTACTGCCAATAATTCCGGCTTTGCCATCTTCCTGCTGGTATTGAAGATGAGCAATAAGCAAAACATGGGATCAGGGGATACAGAAGTCATCTTCTTAACCTAGAAAACCAAATAACCAAAGGCATATCTCTTTCTTTTGATAGAAAAAATGATTTTCAACTTTTCTGTTTTTGCGTGGAAACGCTGTGCAGTTTGTAATGGGTTTGCTATTACATTAGTTCCATTTGTAGAGAAGTCTGAAGTCACTCTTCTCATGGGTGTAGTTTCAGAATGCTGTGTAGAGAGAGAAATACTACTGCTTAGCTGCATGACTGAATGAGTGACTGCTGTAGTGATACACTATCTCTGCTATTTTGCCTTGGGGAAAAAATCATTGCAGTAATGGAATCTGCTTAGACCCACTGAAGGGGATTTTTCTCAGAGCATTAATGCCTCTAATGGGATTGAGGACCACAGAACAAATGTTTATTCTCACCCTTTATGAAAGACTTAGAAAGATGAGAATCTGGTCATGGTTTCCTAGCTTATGGCTTTAGCTGGTTGAACTAATGTATATTGTAAGATATTATATTCCTAGGGCTATTACTCGAAAAGTTGAAATCAGAACACAATTAGCTTGTGACCTCATTAAAACCAACAGTTGCTTTTGCTGTTTTGCATTTTTGTAGTTGAGACTAATTTGGGGGGGAGCTGATCTCAAAGGTGAATGGATAATAAATCTTACAGACCATTAATAATCTGCTGAAGCCCACAGTGCTTTAGCTTATGTACTTTTTGTCAAATGGTTATACTCTCCCAGACACTTCCTAATTAGCCCCTTTCAATCTCCTCCTATCAGTTCTATCAGTTTTGTTTCCCTGTACTACACTTAAGACTCACATTTCAAAGCTTGTATTTTTATGCTAAATGCTTCTGCTGCATAATTAATTTGTCTTAAAAGAGAATGTGTATGAATAAACTAGATGAATATTCTTTCCAGTCTTTCACAGGCTAAACTTATTTTGGAAAATTAAGGAAGCTTTTCTCACTCTATTTCTGTCCTTCAATGTAATTCCCCAGGCAATGGTGCATCTTTTCTACATAGAGGAGGGCAGACTGCAGCTGTTGCTGCAAACTCTCCCAGAGCATCTCTACTGGCTATAAAATTCAGTGTTACCTGATTCTTTGTTTAAAGTATTGAGGCTACAAATAGCATTTCTGTAAGGTAAGAGAAATCACAGTAGTGATTTTAATGTTGGACTACTTGGCTTCGCCTTCATTGTTTATCCCTTCTGAACTTTCCCCTCCATCTCAGTTTCATCCTAAGATTTTCCTCTTCTCTACACATAGTAGAAGAAACAGGTAAGCCTTGCTGTAAGGCCTGTTGAAGCAAAGGACAATTTTCTTTCAGTGACCTAACTCTTTGTCAGCTGCATGATCCTTGGACATGAATAATGTCCATGTTACAGATGTTAGGAACAAGTTATTTATTATGAGGATGGTGGAACACTGGTACAGGTTACCCAGGAAGGTGGTGGATGCCCCACTGCTGGAGATGTTCAAGGTGTGGCTTGATGGAGCTCTAAACAACCTGATCTAGTTGGGGATGTGCCTTCTCACTGCAGAGGGGTTGGACTAGATGACCTTCAGAGGTCCCTTCCACCCCAGCACAGCCTATAATTCTGTGATCCTGCAGGTACATGAGATCATTCTTTAAAAGAAATGGTCTTTCTATTGCTTCTCTACCCAGAAAATTGTGGAAATAATTTTATGATAGTTTAGTTCTGAGTCACTAGTTGTGTGTTACTCCTTGTATTTCTGTCAGGATCCTCTCTTGTCATCACATTCAACCGTTTGCATGTGCTAAAGATGAGCTTTTTTTAAGGTGTCCTCAGGTGGCAGTGATTTTTGGTGTGGACCCAGTAATTGTGTGGTTCATCGACAGGCTATAGTCACATGACAGAGGAGAAGTCTTTAAATATCAGATTTAGTCAATGACTCTCAACATAGGGATGTAAATGTGTTCTGTTGTGTTGTAGTGCTTTAAAACATTTTGTGTCTCCTGCACAGGCATCAAGTCTGTAAGCCACAAAACAAGGAAAAGGCCTAATTGCTCTTTATGTGATTATTTATAACGGAGTGGTCCATGTAGAAATAAGAGTCCATAAAAAGAATGCCACTGAGCAGTAAAACCAATCTGTTTGCCTCCTTTTGGTTGGGATGAGAATATAAGGTTTCAGAAACATTGCTTTATGAACATGATACTTGCATTCTAATTTTGAAAAGGAAAGGCAAGAAGTAAGCATTGATTAAGAAACCTTGTATGTCAGGGGTAGAGTCACTATGTGACAGATGGAGCCACTAGGCCTCATGAGATTTGTATTTCTCTTATTTGTTCAAAAGCTCAGATTTACTGATTTCCTTGGGAGAGGCAAGGAGAGCTCAAGATATGTTTAACCCAGAATTTTCTTCATAGAGTAATTCTGTCTGCATATGGATTCATGGGGACCTAACCAAGCATAACTTGAGTATGCAAAGAGTCTTTATGTCATTCTACTTTACTCATTCTCTTCCCACTTTTTCTTCTCCTTTTTCTTCCTCAGCTCATAGATTTTGACTTCTTCGGACACTCCTGTAGAGTAATCCTGGGCTAGAATTTCTTTGAGGATGTCAGGCATGCAAAATACATTTAAAATTTGTTGAATGTGTAAACTAATTTCTTCTTGGATTCCCTTAAGTGCCACAATTTAGCCCGGAGTCAAGTTTTACATTCAAATTGTTTCAGAAATAGTGATACTGCAGTGATATAATGGCTTCAACAGCATTGTTACAGAGCACAACTGAAATCTGTCCCTGAGGTGATACTGAAATCCATTATCACCCTTGAAATCTACTGTGGACACTGAACACTTAAATGAATACACTGATACCTTAATCCTCACCTTTTGACTAACCTATTGGTTAGTCTCGTTTAATTTTCCCCTTTACTGAACCTGTTGCTACTGGTCTACACATAATTAATAATTTTCTTGGTTCATGGTCCAATCTGCTTGGCTTTGAAAAAGTACAGTTTGGGAAGCTTGGGATGGGTTTTGGCATGGAAGGAGTAAGGAAGTTGGTGTTCTCCAGACAAAGGAAAACCCAAGCCTCGAGCTGATGGATATAGCTGTCTCAATTTCTCTTTGGTGAAGCAACATTTGCTACCTATGACTGAAAAGAAGCAAGCAAACAAAACCTACATGTCTGCATCATGGGAAGAACTGTGCCTTGTGAATATTAATTGGAAAAAAATAGTCCCAGTGGTCAAGTTGGTTGTAGCAGCAAACTGCTTCCTCTGCTCTGACAAACTGAGCATAGAAAAATACAAGCGACAAAGAGTAACCTTAATACTCAAAGGTCAGAGAGAAATAATGTATGTTAATTTTCTTAATGCATATTTTGCTTCTAGTTTTTCTCTGATAATTGACAGCATAGCAGAATCTATATTTAGTCATCACAATAATAAACGTGTGCCACATTCAGCTGAACAATTTTACCTGTGCAGTAGGAAAGCAATGCTGTTTAGTAAGGACAATGGAGATCTGAATTGTGACTGGAAACACTTTTCCTTAGCAAAATTGGTGTTGTGGGTTTAAAGAGCTGACAGAGTGAAGCTCTCAAATGAATTGGAGAAAAAAACAGAATTATATTTGGAGAGAGTGTTACAGATAGAAATTACAAAGCAGATACAGAATCCATAAGCGAACCCCCTGAATTTTCCCCCAACCCAAAACTAAATCTATCATCCCCAGTGCTCCAATCCTCCCCCCTCCCCACGCCTCTGCAATCCAAGAGGCCTAAGTACAGCCTCTGGAGGCCCCAACCAGGCCTATCCTTACATGTTTATCCTGAAAACGCAGCTCCTGCCTGACACAAGGCTGGAGGGGGAGGAAAGGAGAACAAGCTGCCTTGCCCTGAGCTTATGAAGAGATAGCAGAATTGTGGGATTGAATAACAAATCTTCAAGTCTCTAGAGGACTTTTTTTAACCCTATAGTTCCCAACCTGGGACAATTGGTCTTTTGTTAAAGTTGCTTAAAAAATAAAATGCTACTTCAGTAGAGTGTCCTAAAAATTATAGTTCGCTAAATGTACACATTCACACAGCTAGTAACTTTGCTAAGTGGATGTACTTACATAGCTAGTAGTGCTCTCTCTGGAGACAGCAAGGAAGATAAAGGCACTAAGTGGTTATTTTTCTTGGAAGAAATAATTTGACTTCACCAAATTGTCTGCTGGTATTGAGGATTATCAGATGACACGTACCTTCCCATACCTCAGCTACTGCCTTGAACTCCCATTGCAATGCTTTTCATTATCCCAGATCTTAAATGAGAATTAAAAAATGGAAACCCGGAAGTGATATCACACTAATGATATGTGTCAAATGCAGTTATTTTTCTTCCATTTTTAGTAAAAAAGTTGCTCAGGCTTCAAGAAGAAGCAAGCTCCTGCACTCTTTTGAAGCTAACTGACAGATCTCTGCTTTTTGTAATAAAAACGTTACTTAGTCTCTTATATGCGGTAGGAAAAGATATCAGATCAACCATGAACAGTTAACAGTAGATGCAGAATGCATTTTAAATTAAATTGTTACCACCTTGGTGTAGGCTTCAAAGAGATAAGACCTGCACTGTCCATATCTTCCTTTAGGTTTTTGTTTTACATTATCCCTGAGATGTCTTCCACATGGTCACAGAAGAGAAAAAGATTTTTCCTGATGGCCAAAATAAACCTTGGACTACATGAAAATACCTGCTTAAGATAACTTCTGTGCTTTAATATTATTTGTGCTTAATTGTCTGAGGCATAAACAGTCAGAATGAGAATCTACCCTAGGTCCTCAGCCATAAGCATGGATATTACAGCAGCAAAAACTGTCCCTACAAAGGGAAAGATCAAATGTGAACAGGCCATAAGTACAAAGAGTCAAGATGGGAGGTGAGGCTGAAAGTCAGTGTTTTGAAAGGCTTTAATATGTGTGGATGCATGTATGTGTCCCCAGGTTTTTGACACACCACAGCTTGCCCTAGTGTCTTACTTACGTTTCTTCAGAGACCCTAAACACCTGGGTTTCATAGGAGTCATATTATTATTAATACTGCATCACAAATGCTCTGACAGAGCTCAAGCTATTAAAAATAACCTAAACAAACAAGATCTAGCAAGCAAAACTCTGATTTAATTTATTCTTTCTTGTTTTGTTTTGTTTTTTTTTCCTAACCTGTGCCAGTAGTCTGTCAAGATGTTCAAAATAAAAGTCCAGTTCAGGTAATACAGTACACTTAAGTTTTTATAAGACTTTGTGTAAAGCACACTTAAATTTTCATAAGTCTTCATGTAGAAAACAAATCCTCAGCTGATTGACTTGTACAATTTATGATTGACTCCTAGTCACTGGAGCTTAGAGCAGAGAGTATATTCTAAAAGTGCCATGTTATCAGTGGATTGTCAAGTCATTTCTGATTTAGCCCCTGGCTCTAACCAGACTGTCCTGCTTTCTGAGACAGTAATAAAAGATAAGCCCTAAGAGGTATATAAAAAACCCCAAGTCGTTTGCATTCAGATGAGCTATTCTTCCAGCATCTCTTTCCATTTTATCTTATAAAAATTATCATAGATTTGATCAAAAGCAGAGAAAAGAAGCATAAATCCAAAGGCAGGTTAACAGCAGTTTCTGACTACAGTAACTTCAGCAGATAACTGAGGCATACAAAAATGTTTTTCCTACCTGCTGCAATATAGTGTACAATGTATTCCGTTATTGATCAGGAGTATTGGATGTGACACTGAAATGTTAAAGAACTTCACAGCAAGCTGAAATACAGAATTCCACCTTAATAAAGCTTTTCTTCAAATTTAAGGGACCTTTAAGGGCTTTTTATGTCATTTAATGACTTTCATTTGGCCACCTTTGCACATAGCATACAAAATATTTTATTGATACAAGCAATATCAAAGTGATATAGGGATGTGCTCATAATGTAGTATAGAATATATACTGTATCCTATTTTCAACCACATTCTTTGATATGCACTACTAGGAGCCTTTAGGGCCATCTACTTGTGAATTTACATGTATAATCTTTGACTGTAAATGTCCTACATACATGTAGCACAGAGGAGTGAAGATCCTCAAGTAGTATGAAGTAATTTTGTTCCACTAGCACAAGAACATTAGTAGCAATATTTGCCAGTGAAACCTTTTGGCAGGATGCGCAAGCGTAGACCTCTTTATGCAGAACACTCTTTCCCAAGAGCTCTTTAGCCTGTGCAGATAAAATGACAGGATAGGGAGTAAAATGTGGTGGCAGACAGCAAATGCTGCTGCTTCTCCCACAGCCTCAAGGGAAAATTTACTTGTGGTAACGCTTTTGATCAAAGAAAGTAAAGTAAAATTTAGAAAGTGAACATGGATTTGAGCATGGGTTTAAAAGGGCAGATTTTTACAAGATACAGAACAGATACTGTTCTTTCAAAACTATCTTTTTCACATGATGCTTAGCTGTGAAGAATGGAAGTTGTTACATTGTAATGTGTGAGGAAAACAAAACCAACAGAAATGATTGCTCCCAAACAGGACGGGAGCTTGCTTCACACCCACAGCACATTATGTGGCTGTCACAGTGGCCACACAGTTATGTATGATTTTTAGTGTAAATGAGGTTCACAGGCTTAGATTCTGTGCTAATCTACTCTGTGTTAGCTTGGTAACTAGGTAGTTGAATCTGTTGAGATAAAAAATTCTTTCATATGAAGCAAAATACTTGCTGCATTTTAACTCACGAAGATAAACCCATGAAGCAACCAAATAAACCTTTCTTTGCCTTTGGCTTCTAGTAGTAACTTAAAATATTGCTAATAAAGAGACACTGCATAACATGTTTTTAGCATATTTACTTCGAAACAGGCACATGTCACTATATTGCATAAGTATGATGTATTTACCCATCCGGTTTCCCATTGAGGAAATTTTAGACCTTTTGTTTTCTGTTGCTGCTGCTTATTATGTTTGTACATGGCCATGGTGTTAGAACTAGAATGTTCTAAAGATAAGAATAAAAAAAAGTAGCTTTTTTTTTTTTTTTTTCCCTACAGAGAAGCCAGACACCAATTGACACTAACTGGTTTTGCAAAGCATCTTAACTGAGAGGCAGATGTTAATAATGTAAACTTCTGAATTCATACCCTTGCTTAGTACCTTCAGGCTGGGTTTAGGAAGAGTGTTAGAGAGGAAGGTCAAGACTTTGAATTAACTAAGCATAAAGTACCTAGGCCATCAGGGTCAACATTGCTAGTATATATCTGTGTGAGTCACAGATCAGGCCCTTCTGCTATAGAAATGAAAGTGATAACTTTAGCAGCCAAATGCTATGCAAATAAATCACTTTGATATACGGTATTGAGCATGGAGCTTTTGGTTTATAGCAACAGAGGGTTCCAGAGCTCAGTGTTTGAATTACAGCTTTAATTTCCTCCTTCACTGTTGTTTAGACTTAAAATGTTCTGAAGTAATAATGAGGAAAAAATGCTAAGAAAATATTACTTGACAGGGACCATGATAGGGCTTTTTGTCCCCACAGATTTGAAATAGTTTTAATTTTGATCAGGTATTAACTCTCTGTTGAAACTAAAAACTCAGCACGTCTCCTCTGCAAGATATTTCTGTGCCAAACTGCTGTAGCATCTTCTGCAGCGTAGGTCTACACGGGCATTTTAGTTCAGCTTGAGAATGATTTTTTTGAAGCTCATCTACCAGTCTTACCTGTTTCCTGTACTTTAATTCAATTGTGGATCTGTCTTGGAAATTCAGGTTGCAATCTTTTTAGATGAAACTAAATCATGTCTTCTTCTGAAATGTGTGTCATGTGCTGCCACTCCGATTGCATTCTCTCTTTGGAACTAGACCAAAGAGGAAGGGAAGCCTTCTGAAATGTGTATGGTATGGCCTTTGGTTCCTCCTCACCAGCAGGTCTTCTGTGGCCGTACTGCACTACCTGATGAGGGAGACATTGCCAGAAAGAGGCTGTATAGCACCTTCTCAGGACTTGCTCCTCAGCTGCTTTAGCTCAGCTCTGATCTAAGAATTCCCATCTGCAGCAAGGATTTTAAGCAGTGAGTCATCTGTTTAATCAGTGTTGGCTGTCCCCTCTAAAATGGAGTGGGAGCTGGCATTAGGAACTCATTATGATGCAGAGAAAGGAGCTGCAGTTACTACTGTTCATATGACTGTATTTAAGTAGATTCTTCTGTAGGTGGAATTTCATTATCCATGTTTCTCAAACCAGCAGAAAAAAAATATTCCATAGTTTCATGTTTTATTTGCCTTTCACTTAAAAAAAAATATTTTTCTTACCCTCTGTTACATGATTTCCTTATATATTGCTGGCAGAATTCTGAGCCTTTTCAAGTTCCATGTGGAGAAAAGCCATTGCTAAGGGGAGCTGAAGTCAAAAAGACTCTTTCTTGACTCATTTGAAAGAGGAATTGGCACACAAAACATTTCTAATCAAATCAGGAACAGTCCTTTGACTGTATTCTGTGTCTGTGAAATAGGAAAAAAGGGAAAAAGAAGAAGGGAGGAGAGGGGAAGATTGTAGCCTTTCCTCTCTTTTTAAGACAGATTTTCAAAGAAGGATCTAAAATTGCATCTGAGGGTTGGATGTGGGTTTTTTTCCCTTTCACACACAGTCCAAGAATTGCAATTCGACAGGCCTATTTAAAATTTGGTCTGTAAAAAATTAGTTCTTTGCTTTGTGTTTTGGAACCTTCTTGATCTCCTCAGGCCATTGAAGGTCAATCAAATGCTGCAGGTTTTTTTTCTTTCATCTGGTTCATTTATTGGAATTTGACTTTCAGTGAAAGAAAAATATTTTCTGTTAGCAGTAGAGCAGTTGTAGAATGGGACTCTGCAGGTTAATTTACTCTGGAAAGATGGGTAAATTAGTTCTTGTGAAGATGTGCACCAGCCAGCCTTGATGCTTCTGCACTATTACGGTGAGCTTGACTGTCTCTGACTATCTAAGGGCTCCAATGTTCACATCCATTTTTCAGACTGTGCTTTTGAAGGTAAAATAGGTCATGTAGGTAGAATGCTACTGGAAAATAAATAATCTTTGGTACAGTTACCCTAGTTCTGCACCTTTACACTTTTGTTATTCTGAAGGCAAATTACCCACAATTCTATGAAACCAAGCTCTACCATTATATGGTAATCAAAAGTAATTAATTCCCTGCAAAATGAAATTGTTTCAGCAACAGAAGTGCTGAAGTCAGAAAATATGATAACCTTTTAAGTGATTCAACAGAGAGAGTTCTTCCCAGAGAGAGTGATTGGCATTGGAATGGGCTGCCCAGGGAGGTGGTGGAGTCGCCATCCCTGGAGGTGTTGAAGCAAAGCCTGGATGGGGCACTTAGTGCCATGGTCCGGTGGATTGGCTAGGGCTGGGTGAGAGGTTGGGCTGAATGAGCTTGGAGGTCTCTTCCAACCTGCATGATTCTATGATTCTATGAAGATGCCTTCTCAAATAATGCCTTGCTGCCTGCTCTTCAGCAGCAGGCTGTCACAGTTTCACCAAAGCATGGCAAGGAGCTCGCAGTGAGGGAGCTGCAGAGGTGTCCTGAGCAGGAGGAGGTCACATCAGAGCAGAAATACCCTCAAGGTTCTCTAACCCACAGACGCACCCACAGCAGTGCAACCAGAGGGACAGAAGTCTGTGGAGGAGTCGTGCCTGGGAAAGGTGAGGTGGGCAAAAGACTCAGGTGCTGCTGCCAGCACTGTCCTGCGCCCCGCTGGAGAGACTGCTGTAACCTGCCACCAGACCCGGGTGGGGAGGGAGGCCTCTGCAAGCAGGCTGGGAAAAAAGGACATGTTCTGTAGGTGTAGCAGCTTTTGGCTTGCTTTCGGTTTTGCTGCTCGGCATGGGAGTCATAACTAAATGCTTGCGTTTGGCCTGCTTGGAGCAGCCAGCTCCAGAGAGCCTGTAGAGTTCACCCCACAGGAGTAAGGGAAAACACTGGAGCACAACTGGGAGTTAAATAGAAACAAGGTTTGCAAAGTAAATATAGTACAAAAGGCATTGAGGGAAAGGGATCTATGCAGTTGAAGTGGAGAGCGGCCTAGGCCCGAGGCAGGCTCTGCCGCCCAGCAGAAAGAGCTCTGCCGCCAGCTGAGCCTCAGCCCTTACAGCAAGAGCAGCACCTGACAGCTGAAACACCCAGAGCCAGCCCACAGGGATCTGACCAGAAGCTTGGCTCCCTATGGAATGGAATAACATAGTACAGTATCCTGGCCTTTCCCCTTGGGAAGCTCCCCCAGGGGAGTTTCTTCTCCATGGCGTTACAATTAATCCCTAACCTACAATTTTCAGTGGCAAGGAGTGGAGTTCTCCAAGTTGAGTCCCTTCCATTAGCAACGACAGCCCTTGGTAAGTGACCTCCCTGACTTTATCTTGAAGCAGCTTTCTCTTCCCCATTTTTCTTATATTCTCCCTTTGCCCCTTTGAGGGGAGGTGGGAATTTGGCTCTTAGCAAGGGCCAGAGCATGGGGATAACTACATACACCTGACCCTTGAGGTCTGATCAAAAATCTGCTGCTTGCTCTTAGCCAAGATTTGTCAGGAACACCTGGCACTATAACTGGTAGATGATAGGTCTGTGCTGACACCCAAGACCCACTGTTTTGGTTTATCTAATAACTCAGCTGCTATTTCCAGATAAACAATGTGAGGATCTGGGCTCTAGCCGTGTTCATACTTGAGAGTATTGCTGTGTGCTCTGTGACATAATAGATGCCTCGGTAACACTGAATGAAGCTTTGAGGGAAAAAAATGAGAGGATTTAAATGTTACTCCTCATCTTAGAAGAGTTTGGGGCAAATGAGTTGCTCTTTTGGAACATGTTATGGATTAAAGGTCTCTGAATACCTGAGCTGCTGATTTACTGCACCAAAGGGGAAACCTTTTATCATCACCTACTTGCCCCAGACATCCAGATAAAAAAATTAAAACATGCCATCTGCTCCACATTTGAAAGCAAGCATATTCCAGAGTAAGTTTGCCTACATTTGGTTTGCTGTAATCGGTTGAGAGATCAGGATTCAAAACGTGTTGGCTGTCATGCAAGGCCAAGGTGGACTTGGCTGTAACCCAGGATTGCTGAGGTTTTCTTGCACCCTCACTTCATCTGCTTGAGTGTGAGAAGTTATCACTGATTTGTGAGGCTATCTTGGCAGTGATGTTGAACTTAAGACTCATTAAAGAATGGCTCTTGGAATAGATTGATAACAAGTGAACATTGCCACCACCACCTTTTGATAGGCTATGTTTATTTCTTTGATCAAACCCAACAGACTTGATTTTAAACTAAGTGGAACTCATCCTGGGTAAGACTGCAAACAATCCACAGTATATTGACAATAGACTAGAACAACTTCTAACTGATTTGGCATTAAAGACTTTTTGTTTTGCTAAAGTTTTCTAGCAAAATTCCTAAGCTGGTGCTATCTCCATCTGCAGTATTTATTGACTTCATTGATGATTTAATATACTTTGCTAAGTCTTACTGGTCAGCTCCTATTGGTCCTGAGACACATGGGATTACTTTTGCTTCCTAAACGAATGAATGGGCAAACACTTCTATTCCAGCTTTGTAATTCCCTTCTGAAAAATGTCATAATGATGAATATTTAAGTTAGGAATGCTAGTATTTAACACAAGAGGCCATGATGTGAGTTAATATTTTAAATTCTGGGCAATTAAATGAGGGTTTGGGGGAAAGTATGAGCTGGATTTTATATTGACTTTGGTAACAGTTGATTCTTCTCTTCTGTCTTTCTGCTAGAACTTGTTATCAACTCGACATGTCCAAGTATAATGTCTAATTTCATAATTATTTTCTTTCAAATGAAAATGTTCTTGCTTCCTGATGATACATTTCAGGGAGGGGGGGAGTAGGCAAAATAATGCCCACTTGTGTGATTACAGTTTAGATACTATATTCCTGACATGACCCTTTCCAAGATTTCACTGACTATTGGATCAGGTTAAACCAACTACATAACTCATAACACTCTGCAGTAAAAAACACATTTCATTCTGTGCTATAAATTTTCAGTGGCCCACAAGAAAGTGAAAAAAAAAAAGTTCCACTGAAAGTCCAGAGAAGTGGATGTAAAATTTCCTGTGATATTTTTAGTTTACCTCTCTTTCTGCAAACGTCTTAACAACTGTAGAACACTTGAAAAACTTTCAACTGCATCTTTGTTATTTTATTGAACACCAGCTGGCACTGCTATAGTTTACTTGAGTCAGTCTATTGTGTTTATCCAAGGAATGGATAAATTCCCCTCAGCTAATGAGTATTATAGAACTGTTTTGAATGAAGCAACTGCTGAGCAGATTTAAAGCAAACCAGTGCTGGTGAATGTGTTTTGATTAAATGTGTAAATACACTAAATTCCAGCTACCTTTACCCTCATACCCTATGCATATTGAAGTTCAGATTAACGAATGTTGAATTAGAAGCAGAAGCACAATAGTTCCTTTACATTCTCCTTATTCAGAGACAAACTATTTTTTACAGCTTATTTTTATCATTTATTTATTTGTTTTCTTCCTGCTCAGGAAATGGCAAATATTTATTTATCCAGCTACTTCCACATCTTCTACCATTATTATTCACAGTGATCCCTGCAGTGTTAAGTGGTCAGTGACCCTCGTGCAGGGTGAACTACAGCAATCGTACAGCGTTGCCCCTTATTCATCACAGTGGTAGAACAACTGAGACAGCACAGTGACATTTTGCTAAAAGCTCATATTTTTCCCAGTAGGTTATTACAGAGGCAGAATAAAATGTTTTCTTAAAGACCAACCACATCTTTTCTCTGGCTTGAAAGGTCGTTTTTGTTTGATCTTTCTTATTTTAGTGAAAGACGAAAGTTAGAATCTCTGGTAGTAGACGAAATTCCAAAAGTTCTACCAAAACTGGTAGTATTTTATATCAATGTTTTCATCTGCATACTCAACCTTGCTCTTGGAGAGCTTTAGAACTAGATTTAAAACTTAGTTTGCTTGCTGGGTGTTGTCAGCTATTCATCACCTAAGTGATCTTCTTCCAGGCTTTCTTTTGGTGCTGTTTTGGTGTCACTTTGGAATCCTATTGTTAGAGAAATTGTTGTGTGGCAGTTGAGGGAGTGGCTGATACATCTTTGAAATGATCAAGTTGAACTGTAATCTTTTGTCTATTGGATTTGTATGAGTGGGTAACTAAGTTAGTTATGTCTCTCTAGAGACATAGTGCTTAGTTAGCACTAAGATATGTCTCTCTAGAGAAATTTCTTTCCTACACATACACACCTTCAAGCAGAGCTGATGTCAAGAATGTGTTTTAATCAGAGCACAGTTCTGTTCTGCAATTTGAGATCATTGTATCTCGTCCTCTCCCTGTGCACATCCTAGCAGAAGCTTCTTTCTGTTCCCTCCAGTGCTGAACAAAGGGGAAATAACACTCCAGGCCAGGATGGATGGGGCTCTGAGCAACCTGCTCTAGTTGAAGATGTCCCCGCTCACTGCATGAGGTGGTTGGACTGGATGACCTTTAAAGGTCCCTTCCAAGCAAACCTACTCTGTGATTCTAGGCTTTCTGTCAGCCTCCTGGCTGCATGTTGCTAATACAGCTCAGGATACTGTTGGCTGTCCTTGCCCCCGGGGTTCATTGCTGACTCATGTTTGATTCTTCATTGACCAGCACCCCCAAACAATTTTCTGCAAAGCTGCTCTCTGTCTGGTTGGTCATGTAGTGTTGTCTGGGGCTATTCCGTCCCAGATACAGCACTGTGCATTAGCTTCTGCTGGACTTGGAGGTTTTTGTGAGCTACAAGCACTCTCTATTGCCTTTATCCTCTGGAGTGTTGGTGGTACCCCCTGTCCTTTGGTGTCATCTGTCCACTTGCTAAGAGTGTGCTCTGCCTCATCATGCAGGCCATTAATAGCCACAGTAGTAGATGGGATTGATGCTGGTATTGATCCCGGAGGAATGCCATTACTAAGTGTCTGCCAGCTGGAGTTCATATAGCCAATCACAAGCCTCAGAGCCCAGCTGTCCAGACAGTTTTCCACCCACATTATCATCTGCTTCTGTAGCTGGTATTTTACTGATTTGGTTAATGGATACTTTGGAAGATCGTGGCTGATGCTGGTGACTGCAGTAGAGCTATGGACGAGCAAGCTACCAGTTGCCATTCTTCTGTAAACATCAAGATCCACCTTCTGGTGGTAAGGTATTGCCATTATACACTCTATAGTTTTAATTCTGTCTATCTGAAATCCCAAACACTTTAGAAGGCACTGGGGTTTTTTGTTGTTGTTGTTGTTGGGTTTTTTTTTTATATTAATAAAAGTCTAACCAGTTAGTAGCTAATCACTATCACAAGTCAGGAAATTCTTATTATAGCCAAGAAACAGCCTTTATATTTCTTGTTCTGTTATTAGCTTTCTTGTGGTAAATCTTCAAAGGCTATAATTTGTCTCTCAGTGTTCAGCAATAAAAAAGAGAGAACTCTTTTTTCTCTTGAGTTGATCAAAATTTTTAACAAACCTTACTAATAATATGAAGGCAGTTTTGTCTCTCCCCATTTTTCTATCAGATGTAAATCCATTACGAGTGGCAGATTTATCAGCAGTAATTCTTATTTGTAATCATCCAAAAGCACTACTTACTTCTCTGGACTATATTTTTGGTAGCATCTGACCAGTTGTATTTTATAAATAACAACTGCAGAGACATTGCATCACTTTTCCTAATTAAAGCTGCATATATTTGTGGTTATAATTCACTTTGGATCTTTGTGACAGTTGGGAGCTTTGTAGCTGCCTTGAGTATATAACACAATGTGACAGAGAGGATATAATGTGGTTTAAAGAGATCCAGCTCTGTGGTTGCAGCCTGGCAAGATACTGAGGAGCACATGCCAGCATTTTTCCCCAGCTCGTGTCTGATACCAGTTTTGAGGTCAGGCTTCCTGCTTGCCATTCGATCCCAGTCTGTCTTCTAGCATAAGTGTTTTGAAAAGGAGAAATGGAGCAGCTTGTTTTAATAAATCCATTAACTGAGATGAATCAGCAAAACTTCCCTTCCTCTGAATTAGGCACTTCTTACACCAGGCAAATGATTTGTAAGGCTAACCAGAGTTTCCTTGGAAAAAGAATGTAGTGTAGGTTCTGTTAACACATTTTTGTGATTCTGATGTCAAGTAGTAAACAAATTAAAAAAGCAACCTGGATGAGTGAAGGGCAAATGAGAAAGCACACCAGCTTTTGAGACACCAACGTTTTTGTGTGCATAAACAAACTTCAGCTTCAGGCCTCGCTTTGCTTAACCAATAAGTAGGATTTAATGCCATGAAAAATTTTCCAGCCCTGAGGCACACAGCTGATACAAAACTGACTACTCTTATGAGTATCAGAGGGATTTTGGTTTGCTTTTCTCTGAAACATTGGCACAGGCAAGATAGCAGCCTCCACGCACCAGTGATCTGATAGGGTATAGCAAATCTCCTCTTCCTTTGAAAGCTTTCTGCATGCATGGCTACCAGAATGAAGAGATTTTAAAGAGCTATAGGTGCTCAGGGTTTTATCTCTTATTCCAGCTTTCTAATGCAGAGGTTTGCTTTTTTTTCTCAAGAAGACAGATTGCATATGTAAAGTTGAGCATGCGAAATGATGTTCTGCCATATCTGAATCGCTGTTGGAGAACAGGAAGATAAGGCCAGTCGGAAGGTCAGTGTTTGGAATTTAAAGCCAGCACAAGGATGTCTGTGTGCTTGATTCTAAGCAAGGTACTGCCATCTGATCAGAATAACTGGCTTCCATGAAGAACTAGAGAAGGAAACAGAAGGAAGTGAAAACCAGACCAGCTTTGGAAAGTCTTGGACATTACTGATCAGAGAAGAACTTTTAAATGCTCCTTGTATGCAGCAGTAGGGCTCGTTACCATGCGGTCTGTGATCAGAGGAAGAGAAAGAGGAGAGCAGATCGGTGCTTCTTGCTTTTGCTAGTGCATCCCTGGATGGGTGGCTTGTCATTTCCACAGATAATTGTAAGGAGCAGTCTAGAAAGAATAAATCCATCATAGAAATCTACATGTTTCCCTGCTCTATCTCCAGATGCAGGTCTCCATAATTTCTACAGCTGTATGGAGAGAATAGCTTAGGAAGGATCCTGAGCAAGTTGTTAAAAATAATAGTCTGGTACAAACAGAGAACTAAACTATTGATTCTGCAAATTTGCTCTTCTTAGTTCTGGTCTATGTAGTCTGAAATGCTTTAGCTCAGGTACGTCTTTCATAAAGATTATAAACACCCAAATGCTCAAAGACTGGAAGATCATACAAGGTATGGAGCTTGAATTCAAACATATACATGTTTGGAACATGAAAACTTTACATTTATATAGAGATTTAATGTTATAGGGCTGTTTGGGATAAAGCTGGGAGAACAAAAACAGGCCTGATAATTCAAGTTACCTATGGATTTAAGAATGGCAGATCATAACTTCTAAATCAACCTCACACTTAAAGCAGAAAAAACCCCCTCCCAAACAACAAAACCCCCCAAAACTCCTGACCCTCCCCCCCCC